>RJWT010018113.1:0-19033 GCA_004365215.1 Cuniculus paca
GATTCCTAAGTATTTCATTTTTTTGGATGCTATTGTGAAGGGTGTGGTTTCTCTTATTTCTCTCTCAGTGAGTTTGTTGTTTGTGTACAGGAATGCTATTGATTTCTGAGTACTGACTTTGTATCCAGCTACATTAATGAATTTGGTTATGACTTCCAGAAATCTTTCTATGGAGTTTTGTGGGTCTTCTATGTAGAGTATCATGTCATCTGAAAATAGTGATAATTTAACTTCTTCCTTTCCTATCCTTATTCCTTTTATTTCTGTTTCTTGTCTAAATGCTCTGGCTAATGTTTCCAGCACTTTATTGAATAGGAGCAGTGATAATGGACATCCTTGTCTTGTTCAAGTTTTAGAGTGAAAGCTTTCAGTTTTTGACCATTTAATGTGATACTGGCTGTTGGTTTGTCATAGATGGCTTTTATCAGATTGAGGTAAAGGCCATCTATTCCAATTTTCTGTAGAGTTCTTATCATGAACAAGTGTTGGACTTTATCAAAAGCTTTTTCTGCATCTATTGAAATGACCATGTGGTTCTTATCTTTGGCTCTATTGATATGGTGTATTACATTTATTGATTTGCATATGTTGAGCTATCCTTGCATTCCTGGGATGAATCCCACTTGGTCATGATGTATAATCTTCTGATGACTTGCTACATTCTGTTTGCCAGTATTTTATTGAGGATTTTTTCATCGATGTTCATTAGGGAGATTGGCCTATAGTTCTCTTTTTTGGTTGGGTCTTTTTCTGGTTTTGGTATTAGAGTAATATTTGCTTCCAGGGATGATTTAGGGAGAATGCCTTCCCTTTCAATTTCATTGAAGAGTTTAAGGAGTGTTGGCATTAAGTCTTCTTTGAATTTCTTGTAGAAATCAGCTGTAAATCCATCAGGACCTGGACTTTTCTTGGTTGGTAAGGTTCTAATTACATTTTCAGTTTCCTTAACTGAAATTGGGTTATTCAGTAGTTTTACCTCTTCTTGATCCAGTTTTGGTAATTGATATGTTTCTAGAAATGTGTCCATTTCTTTGGTGTTATCGAACCTATGAGAGTAAAGATTTTCGAAGTAAGTATTGATGATCTTCTCTGTATTTCCACAGGGTCTGTAGTGATTTCACCCTTTTCATTCCTTATTGCATGGATATGAGTTTTTTCTTTCCTTTTTTTAATAAGGTTGGCTAGTAGCTCATCAATTTTATTTATTCTTTCAAAGAACCAGCTCTTTGATTCATTGACTCTTTGTATTGTTTTCTTAGTCTCAGCTGCATTATTTCTGCTCTAATCTTCATAATTTTCTCCCTTCTTTTGGTTTTGAGTTGGGCTTGTTCTTCTTTTTCTAGATGTTTCAGGTGTAACATCAGATTGTTTATTTGTGTTTGTTCCATTTTCCAGATGTGGGAATTCACCGCAATAAATTTCCCTCTGAGGACTGCTTTCATTGCATCCCACAGATTCCGGTAAGTTGTATTTGTATTTTCATCTGCTGGCAGATATTGTTTAATTTCTTCTTTAATTTCCTCTGTGACCCACTGATTGTTCAGGAGTGTACTATTTAATTTCCATGTTTTTGTGGAGTTTTTGCAGTTTCTTTTGTCATTAATTTCCAGTTTGATGGCACTGTGATCAGATAGTATGCATGGAAGAATTTCAATTCCTTTCCATTTACTTAAGCATGTTCTATGGGCTAATATATGGTCTATTCTAGAGAATGTACCATGTGAAGCTGAGAAGAATGTATACCCTGATGTTGTTGGGTGGAAAACTCTGTAGACATCTACCAGGCCCATTTGTTTACAGGTTTGATTCAGTTCTGTTATTTCTTTGCTGATTTTCTGTCTAGTTGATCTGTCTCTTTGAGTCAAGGGTGTGTTAAGGTCTCCCATTATAATTGTGTTATTGTTTATTTGATTTTTTATTTCTATTAATATTTGTTTTATATAGTTGGGTGCTCCGATATTTGTTGCATATATATTTAAGATTGTCATTTCTTCCTCTTGGAATTTTCCCCTAACTAGTATGTAGTGACCTTCTTTATCTCTTTTGACCACCATTTGTTTTAAGTTCACATTGTATGCAAACAGAATAGCTACCCCTGCTTTTTTCTGGGTTCCTGTTGCATGGAGTATTGTTTTCCACCCTTTGACTTTCAGTCTATGAATTTCCATTTGGGTTAGATGGGTTTCTTGTAGACAGCATATGGTTGGATGTTGTTTCTTGATCCATTCTGCCAGTCTGTTCCTTTTGATTGGTGAATTGAGGCCATTCACCTTAATGGTTATAACTGATATATACTGGCTTGTTTGAGTCATGTTATCTTTCTGCAGTGGTTTCTTTACCTTTTCCCTCTATTTAATTGTTTCCCCTGCTTGGTGTTCTTCTTCTGTTGATGTTTTTGACATTGTAGCTATTTTCATGTCTATCTAGAGTATCTTTCAGTATTCTTTGCAGGGCTGCTTTGGTGGTCATGAAGTTCTTCTGCTGCTCTTTGTCATGGAAGTATCTTTTTTCTACATCAGTTTTGAAGGATAGTTTGCACGGTACATCAGTCTGGGTTGAAAGGTGTTTTCCTTTAGGACTTGAAATACTTCACTCCATGCTCTTCTTGACTTCATTGTTTGTGTTGAGAAGTCTGCTGTAACTCTGATGGGCTTTCCTTTATAGGTGATTTACTTCTTTTCTCTCACAGCTTTTAATATTCTGTTGCTATGTTGAATTTCTGCAATGCTGATAATTATATGTCTGGGTGTTGATTTATTTTGGTTATGGCTAGTTGGAGTTCTATATGCTTCACTTATTTGTATGTCAGTTTCCTTTCCCATGTGTGGGAAATTTTCAGCTATTACTTCTTTAAATAGTGTTTTTATATCATTTGTGTTTTCTCCTTGTTTTTCATTTACACCTATCAGTCTTACATTATTTTTCTTTGCATCATCTTGCAACTGCTGAATTGCTATTTCCTGATTCCTTGTTATATTTAAAAGGTGTTTCCTAGCTGTGATCATGTCTTTGAGGTCTGAAAGTCTATTTTCACATTCATTGAGGTGGTTTTCCAGCTTTCAATGGCATTCTTGATTTCCTGGATATCTCTTTGAATCTGTTTCATGCATTCTAATTCTTTCTTGTATTCTTCATTCAAGGTTTCCATCCTTTTGTAGTGTTCCTCTATTTTTCCTACTATATCTTCTTTAGATATGCTTAGCATTTCTTTCATTACATTTATCATCTCTTGTTTTACCTGGGAAATCATTTCTAACCTCAGTTCCTTTAAAGTCTCATAGAGTTGTTTCTTTACTTCAGTTGCTATCATTTCAGAAGTTTCAGGTGTGTGGCTCATCTTTTCTTCTATGTCCATGTCTCTTTGGCTTGTTTGGGAAGGACTGGAGGTGCAAGTTTGCATTTTGCTCTTTCATTTTGTCATTTTCCACTGTGGCAGGTGAATCCAACATGCACGGTTAAGGAACCAAGGCTAGGTAAAACTTAGAGTGCATACCTTTGGTTCCAGCCAAGACTACCACTGTGGCTCTTCTGTTGCTGGGTGGTGTCTGGGCGGAGCCCAGGCAGGACACCAGGAAAGCTCTGAATGTCCCAGGCTGATTTTGGGAGGGGCACAGGTCCCTACCAGTCTGCTCGCAAGGCCCCAAGCTGCAGGGCTAGGTGAAATTCGCTGTGTGCCCCTTCAACTCAAGCTGGGTCCAGAGCAGCAGGTGCTGTGCTGCTCCAGGTGAATGAGCAGGGCCCAGGTAGGACCCCAGGGATGCTCCGGACATCACGGGCTGATGGGGGATGGGCACAAATTCCTACTAGTATGGTCTCGAGGTCCCAAGCTGAACGGCTATGTGAAATTTGCTGCGCGTGCCTTCAACTCAAACCAGGCCCAGAGCAGCAGCTGCTATGCTCAAGATTTAGCTTTTATATATTGTGTGGCTTTAAACATGGATATGGATGTATGACTGTAACATGATGACTTTACCTCTTTTGGGAAGACACCTAGAAGGGAAATAGCTAGGTCAACTGGAATTTCTAGCTTCAGTTTTTTAAAGAATTTCCATGCTGATTTCCATAGTAGTTGTAGCAATTTACATCCCCAACAAAAATGTAGAAGGGTTCCTTTTTCTCTGTGTGTTCTTAAAATATT
Source organism: Cuniculus paca (assembly GCA_004365215.1). Taxonomy (NCBI): domain Eukaryota; kingdom Metazoa; phylum Chordata; class Mammalia; order Rodentia; family Cuniculidae; genus Cuniculus; species Cuniculus paca. The sequence continues at coordinate 4,139 of RJWT010018113.1, forward strand.
TGTTGACAAAACATTACATATATCAAGAAGCTCTGGAACTCAAAATAGTCAGTTTGAGATCCTCTGTCACCATGTTCTATGACTGGGATTTTATTTTTCTTGATTTCAAAGTCCTCATCTGAAATATGTGTGGGACAAAATTCTCAATACATTATGTTCAGCTTTAACAGTTAATGATTATTAGAAAGCCAAGGACACAATTATGAAAAAAATTCAGAATAGTAGTTTAATCTAAGGAATAGGAACAGAGTTTTGATCCAAAGGAGGCACATAGGGTAGGGGTGGGGACTTTCACAATGGTGCAAATGTTCTATTTGTTTGCCTGTTGGGTGGTTGGTTACAGTTGTTTGGCTTGTAATTTACTCATTAAACTTTTCCTATATATTTTATACACTTTTAATATGTACCTTATATTTCAGATTCTTAGAAAATCCTCCAAAATTGATGATTTTGTCCTGATTTGCTTTTGCCCTATGTTACAAATATCTTTCTCTTTGATATGATGGCTTTTTCTCTGTTGCATCATACCTTTAGCTCTTCCTGGTAAGAGCTAGGAGAACAAATATCTCTTCAGGAAGAAGGATTATGTTATGTAGGGTAACAGAAAGTAAGGGAATGTAAAAGCTAGCACTTCATGTTTTTGGAGACTGATTTGGGAAAGGTAGAAGATCAGCCTTTAATCACTTTCTAGTCTGAAGCCCTGGAGAGATAGTGTATAAGGAAAAATAATCTTAATGATACCCTAATGAAAGTTTATTACATGCTATTAAGAAAAAGACTTTTATCAAATGCTCTAGAAAAATTGAATAGAAATTAATGTCCAAATATTTCCTTTCTTCTGCCTCCAATTTCTTTTATTATTCTGAATGTCTTATATTAGCCTATTACAATTGTCACATTAACTGAGAAAACACTTATATGTTACTATCAACTGAAGTACACAGTTTATCTTAAGACTGTTTCTTTGTTTTGTACATTCTATGGATTTTAACGAACATTTTATAACGTTTGCTCACAATTACATTATCATGCAGAACAGTTCCATTCCCCTAAAAATCTAGGGTTTTGCCACCTAGCAACCATTAATATTTTTACTGTTACTATAATTTTTGCCTGTTCCAGAATATCATATAGTTGGAATCAACAGTATGTGGTCCTTTCATTTTGGCTCCATTCACTTAGTAATATTCATTTAGGTTCATTCATGTCATTTCATGGTGTAGTAGCTCATTTCTTTTTATTCCCAAATAATATTCCATTGTATATATGTACCGGCTTACCCATCTACCTATTCAAGGTCTTCTTGGTTGCTTCCAAGTTTATAAATAAAACTTGTATAATACTTTTTCTCAGGACTTTGTGCAAATTACGTTTTTACTTGTAGGGTAAATATATTCCAAGCCTCTTCCAGGAGACACAGAATCTCCCACCTCACCCTAGGCAGTTAGAAATGGTCAAGTAGAATAGTGGATTTACTTTACTCTGCAGACAGCACAGTTGGCTTGGATTTTTAATTGTCTCCTTGTCTTTTTATTTTATAACAGGTTTATAGTATGCAATGATTGTCTTTATCATGGGAGTTGGTACATGTCCATGACATCTTAACTTTTTATTCTCTTACCCTCCATGCCTTCCCCCTCCTTCCATCTCTTGGACTCCTTCTCCTATATTTTTTGTTACATGTTTGTAGCACATAATGATTACATTCCTCATAGGTATTTGGTGCATGTACACAACACATCAGAATTCCTTTTCTTTAAATCTCATTTCTGTCCTCTCCTTCCCTCCTTCCAACTCTTAGTTCTCTTCCCATATGTTAAAGATCTATCTTGCTATTTCCTATTGTCTACTTTTATTTTGCTCTTTGTTTATATTTAGGTTTCTTATATAATAGAAACACTGATAATTAAGCTTGTGTGTCTGATTTATTGCACTTCAAATTATGGTCTCAAGGTATGCTCATTTTTCTGTAAATGACTCATGTTTATCACTCTTCATGGCAGAGTAGTACTCCACTGTGGGAAAATACTACATTTTCTTTATCCATGCATTTATTGATGGACTATAGGCTGCTTTCAAGATTTAACTATTGTGAAATGTGCTGCTATAAGCATAATATGCACGTGCTGCTATACGATGTCTTTAACTCTTGGGAAAATAGCTAGAAAGGGAGTATTGAGAAATGGAGCTTCTAGTTTTAGTTTTTGAGAAATTGTTATAATGATTTCCATAGAGGCTGTACTATTCTACATTCTCACCAATTATAGAAAAGGGTTATCTTTTCCCTGCAACCTCACCAGCATTCATTATAATTTCATTTCTTGATGATAGCCTTTCTTTTTGGTGTGAGAATCTCAGTGTTGTTTTAATTTGCAGTTCTTGAATGGTAATGTTGAACATTGTTTTTCATGTATTTATTTGCAATTTGTACTTCTTCTGAGAAGTGTCTATTCATTTCAGTTGCTCTTCTTTTCCCTGGGTCTTTTACTGAGGGTGTGTAATTTTTTGAGTTCTTTATGTATTCTATTTTTTTCTAATTCTGTAGGTTGTTCCTTTACTCTGTTGGTTGTTTCCTTTGCTGTACAGAAGCTTTTTGATTTGATGTGATCACATTTGTTGATTCTTGGTATTATTTCTTGTGCAATTTGGTTCTGCTCAGAAAGTCCTTGCCTATGCCTATGTCTTCAAGAGTTTTACTTATTTTACATTCCAGCAGATTAATGTTTCTGTGTTTAGAACTCTGATCCAACTTTGATTTTAGTTTAGTACATGGTGAGAGATATGAGCTTAGGGTCAATCCTCTGCATATGAACAGCCAGTTTTCCCTTCACCGTAGTTAAAGAGACTATCTTTTTTCTGGCAAAAGTTTTCAACCTTCTTGTCAAGGATTAGGTAGCTGGAATTGTTTCTGCATCCTCTATATTCTGTTTCATTGATTCACGATTGTTGTTTGCTTGTTTGTTTTGCCAATATCTTGCTGTTTTTATCACTGTTGGTCTGTAGTATTACTTGAGATCTGAGTGATGCCTTCTGCCTTGCTCTTGTTGTCAAGAATTTCTTTTGCTATTCTAGGTCTCTTCTGGTTCCATACGAATTTTAAGATTGTTTTCTCTAGTTTCATGAGGAATGCTATTTGTATTTTGATTGAAATTGCATTAAACCTGTATATCAGTTTTGGAAGTATTAAGTGTCACCTTGATTTAAGAAGGTGACATAAGTAGTAGATTCAATAACCGGCTTGCTATGGCCTGTGATTCTCATCTGTCTTCATTTAAGTATTTTTCAGAAGGAAAAGGAGATCTAATATAGATGGTTTGGAAAGAGTCACCCATCTGGGATAAGGAATTGTAAATGTAGTACCTCTAAAATCTCTGATGTCAGAAGGCTATGGTAATGTGTTCTTAGCAGGTGTTGATGACCATCACATGTATCAGCCTCACTGATAGAATGAACATCATCGACAAAACCAGATTTGGTGAAGACAAGTGCAACCAGAGCCAATTTAAAACAAATTATGGACTTTAACAGATGATACTCACCTGCTACATTATTGTCAAGTGAGACAAACCTCTTCATGGACACCATTGAAGAATCCTGAAGGGCAAGGCAGGCAAAATATCCCCATGGACTTCTCTGTCTCATCACTACAAGAGCACAACTGCTTTCCTTCTCTTTTGCACATAAGACTTTATTTTTGAAAATAGGAAGAGAGAAATGAAACAGAAATGAGATCCCATAACTGTAAGGAGGTAGATATCACTGAAGAATGAGCAGGAGGAGAAGGAGAAGTGAAAGAGTGTATCAAAGGAGGAGGCAGAGGAATCTGCCAATCTAAGTTTGTTGTATTTTTATTCCACAAGAGTTATATCATATACCTTTTGTGTGTGTGTGTGTGTGTGTGTGTGTGTGTATGTGTGTGTCTGTATATGTGTGTGTGTATGTGGTCCTGGAATTGAACATAGGTCCTTTCCACTGAGTTACATCTCTATCCCTTTTTTGTTTGTTTTTTATGTTGATGCAGGGTCTTGCTGAGTCACTAGGTTGCCCTAAACTGGGCTCAAACTTGTGATCCTTTGGCCTTAACCTCCTGAGTACTGGTATTACAGGCATACACCAGCATGCCTAGCTTGCACCACATTTTATATAGAATGCAATGTTGTGTGGTAAGATGTGAAACAGAGCTTGAAGAGCAGAAGCCAGACATTTCTTATCCTAAAGACAATGTAGTTCTACAGGTAAGGACTTGAATCAGTATGTGCTTTAATCCCAGTAACTTCACTTATTGTAAACTTAATAACCTAATTGGACATCCAATTACATATAAAATAAACATGCTGCTACTCTGTATTTAATAAAATAAGAGATGCATGTAAATCTAGCATAGTGCTTGGCACCAAGTGTTATTAAACACTAAACTTTGTGACAAGATGACTTTCTATAAGCCGTGTGGGCTTTCTGACCCTAAATTTCCTCAGCTATATGAGGAAATTACTGCCTCTTTCACAGGGTAGTTGTAAGACTTGAGATAACACAAGAATGGGTGAACATATGTTATAAGCTCAGAACACATTAGTTTGTTTTCCCTCTGTTCCTAACAACTAATAACTGGAATACTATAATATTTATTATATATATTTACAATTCTTAAGGATTTATTGGGAAACCATGTTGTTTCCATTTCTGAAATTTCTAGGCTCTTTAGTGGACTATAGACCCTGGCACTTATGGCAGAGTTTAGTCTGTTTGCTTTATGAAACACATAGCTGTATATTTTGTATACCTTTATTTCTCTCTGCATGTTTTTCCCATCCTTACTTGCTTATCCTTCACACCTCCCGACTTCACTTCCCTGAGTCTCTGTTTCGATCTTTCCCAGGCCTACTTCCCCTGCCAGAGCCTGGTCACCATAACTGTTTTACTATCAACCCAGTGCTTTGAGGGGCTCTTTCCTTTGCTGACCAATGGAAGATTAGTGGATTGAAAAATGGACCCCTCTTGGGTTCCTAATTGTTGATAATGGGTTAATTAGTATGTCATTATTTCTTCCCAGGTATTCCATTTTAACAAGATACTCTGCAAGCTTCTATGCTTTAACCCTAAGGAATAATTTCTTTTACAGTGCTGCTATTACACATTTGTGCTAATAGTGAAATATTTGAGGTTAGACACACTTTTGGGGACCCTCATATTTCACTCAGAGCTATCTACTCTGCTGACACATAAACCCTATCAGGGAAGTATAAACAGTAGTATCCTAGAGACCTAGGGATGTTAATTTACCTACATTACGTAGTTCCAAGGGAGTAGTATGAGGCACTGTCAGCATAAAGTCAAATAAAGAAAATTTATTAAGTGGAAATAATTTAACCGGGCTAGAGACAAAATTCTACCATAAAATTTTTGCTGAAGGTCTACATCTTATATCAGAAACCTAAGAATGCATTAAAATTTCTCTAAAGCAGATATTTCATAAATAATTTGCTTACTAGGAGCATACTGTATTTATTCTTATAAAAGACTGTTTTGCCCAATGGTTGTATCCTGAATTGGGGACATTAAAAAAAATTTGAATCAGTGTTTCTACAAGCAAAGATGCTTCTCATCTTTGTTTTTTCTAGAAAATATTGGTATCATTGCCATTTACTGTCATCTACTATTTATAGAAGCACTTGACCTTTTGACTTAAAAAAGACATAAAAAAGAAAATAGTCACTCTTTCCTTTTGTCTCTTATCTAGAAAGTTGCACTTTCTACTTTCCCCTATCCCATCAGGTCACTAATGGTTAGTTCTGCCATCTTTCTGATGAGTTATTAATACTGTGTTTGGTGAAAAACCAGCATTTACTGAGCCCATACATTGATAAGGTGCTGTACTAGAAACTCTGGTGGATGCACAAAAAAAAAAAAATCATTCCTTTTCTGAATGGCTCTGAAAAATCTATTAAGAAGGCAAGGTGTACACAATGCAACTGAGATGTTCTTCACAAACTACAGCCCATGAGCTGGACCATGACCTGTTTTTATATGGCCCTTGAGCTAAGGGAGATTTTTATACTTGTAAAGGGTTATAAAAAACAAAAACAAAAATAACAATGTGTGATGGAGACCTAGTGGCCAATCCAGTATAAAATACTCACTGTCTGTCCATGATTTTTTTTTTATATTTGCCTACTCAAGCTCTACGTATATCTCTACGTGTATAACTAAAATGATATAGCCCCTATCTAAGGCCAAATACTAGATCCTGTTTTCATGATCACCATGTGGCACACATTGCTCGACCTCTCCTGACATGCTTTCAATTGTTACACATGTTCCTCTGTGTCTTGAGAGAAAAGTTTAGTTGGCCTTGTGGTATCTTCTAGTGCTACTCTTGCAGAGGGGCAATTGTAGCAGCAGGTAATTACACTCTTGTTCTGTAGTACTGTTTGAAGCATAGAACCTGGATGAAGCCATGCTCTTTGATACTTGAGAAAAGGGAAATTCTCAGGGAGACCACTCTGCATCCTGCCAGGCCAGGCAGGAGCCCAAAGGATTGGAACTAAGCCACCAAACCCCAGTTGCCCTGTCAGCCATTTTCCAGGTACTAGGCTTCAGCATTTACTCAAAAACAAGCCCAGAATTTCTGCTGTCTTGCTCACCAGTGTGATCTTTACCATCAAAGTAAGAAGGCTTCTACTCAAAGCTGGTTGTCTAAGGAATGTCGGCTTGCAAAAGTTTATAAATTTGTATGGATTATTCAATGCTTAAAATTCATAAAATTTCATGTAATATACTAACACCTGCTAGAGTCTTAATTGGTTGGAGCTGAGTCACAACTCTATTAGAAAAACCATGGGCTCTTCAAATAGTCATTGTATTACCCACTTCCTGTTGTCTTTCAGATCCTGAGGTTTCCTGTCCATTGTCACAAATTATCATAATGAAGCCTTCCTCACTTGTTTAGTTACTTCTTCAACCTCCGATTTTTGAATTTGTAACTCCTGTTTAAATCCTCAACAAGCAAAAGATCTAGTTCACACCCAATATGATGATGGTTGTCAAACAAACAAAAATACCCACTGTTGGTGAGCATGTGGGGAAACTAGAACCTTTGGGCACTACTGGTAGGAATATAAAGTGGTGCAGTGATTATGAAAATAGTATGGTAGTTCCTCAAAAAATTAAAAATGGAATTACCATATGACCCAATAACTCCTATTTTTGTTATAGCCCCCAAAAAACTGACAGCAAGAACTTGGGCACATATTTATACAAAAGTGGGTGCAACCCAAGAGTCCATCAAAAGAGGAACAGAGAAACAGTGTGATATGCACATACAATAGAATATTATTGAGTGTTAAGAAGGAAATTCTCCTCCATGCCACAACATAGATTAACTTTGAGGATATTATGCTTAGTGAAATAATCCAGTCATAAAAGAATAAATGCTATATGATTCTGCCATAGAGTAATCAACTTCAGAAATAGAAAGTTATGTGTATTTTGCCACAATTTTAATGCAACAGTTCTCAGGATTTATATTGCTTTCTTGAAAAGTAATGAATTTACTAGTTGTATGATATCAGGCCACAATTATATTTAAAAAAATATTGTCTATGAATGTGTGTGTATTATGTAAGAATTACGTAAGAGTCTATTGTGAAGTAAATGGTAAACCACATTCCAAGTGGGGGTAAATATTATGGGTGTGCTATGTATACACGGGAAATTTGCATGGAATTGTGATCTCTTACAACAAAAATAAACAGGAAAAATTTTTATGGAAGACCCAGCATTTGAGCTGAACTCCAGGGAGTGGTACAGACACTGGAAACATTTGAAGCCAAGGAAGAGGCCTCTATAAAGAGCCTGAAGTGGATAAATAATTGGTGTGTTTGAGCACATAATCACGTTTTACAGGATAGGATGAAAAAATTGACCAATGAGAAAGGATAAACTTATGGAAAGTCTTGAGTGGTTGCCTAAGAAATTTGAACTTCCAGTTAGTAGACAATGAGAAACCATTGTGTTTTGATAAGCAGAAGGCTTATTGAGACTTTATAACTACTATTACAGAAACATACACAACCGATGGAAATATGGACAGACTGGAATATAGGAGACTAATTAAAAAGCTATAGAAATGTACAAGTCATGAGTTACTTAGGGCTAAGCCAAGTTAGTAACAAAAGAAATTGAAAAAAATGAAAGTCCTGATATCAGACCAATAGGAAAATCTTAGAGCTTTTTTTTTTCTTTTTTTTGCAGCACCAGGGATTGAACTCACAACCTTGTGGTTGCCAGGCAGGCACTTAGACCACTGAACTAGATCCCCAGCCCTGGTGGTTTTGAGACAGGGTCTCACTATGCCTTTCAGACTGGCCTTGAGCTCACTTTGTAGCCCAGGCTGGTCTCGAACTCACAACGATCCTCGTGTCTCAGCCTCCTGAGTGCTGGGATTACAGGCGTAAGCCACTACGCCCGGCTTCTTAGAGCTCTTTATTACCTTACATTTGATGGCAAGTCTGTAGTGACTTTAAATCTAACAAGTGTTTTAAGATCAGATATTTAGCCCACATTTCTATTCAAGACTTCAGAATCATGTATCCCTCTCTCTGTCTTTTGGGTACTGGCATGTGAGTGTCCTTCAAGTTAAAGATATTCATTCTTAAATTTATAAACCTATTTGACCTCCAAATTTTTGATATTTAAAAAAATAACATTTATGCTTTCCTCTCTTATTAGAAAAGAAACATATACTCTATTGAACATTGGGAAACATCATAGTGCAAAAAAACTTACTCAATTCTATTCCAATTAGAATTTTGACAAATACATTTGATAAATGTATTTAGTCTTTTTATACATATGACTGACTTTTTAAATAAAAATTAGCATTGAGCTTTTGCTGTCCTACGTCGTAGAGGTCGCATGCGTGACGGCCGTCTGCTTCCACCGTGGACATGCGTGCGCCTCGTGGCCTCTACTTGCTGGCGGTCCTCGGAGGTAACTCCTCCCTCTCCGCCAAGTACGTGAAGAAGATCCTGAATAGAGTGGGCATTGAGACAGAAAATGACAGGCTTCATAAGCTCATTGGTGAGCTGAATGGGAGAAACACTGAAGATGTAATCGCCCAGGGGATTGGCAAGCTTGCCAGTTGCCAGCTGGTGGGGCTGTGGCCTCTCTGCTGCCCCTGGTTCTGCAGCTCCTGCTGCTGGTTCTGCCCCAGCCGCAGCAGAGAAGAGGAAAGAAGAGAAGAAGGAGGAGTCTGAGAAATCTGATGACGACATTGGATTTGGTCTGTTTGATTAAATTCCTTCCCCTCTGCAAATAAAGCCTTTTTATGTATCAAGAAAGAAAGAAAGAAAGAAAGAAAGAAAGAAAGAAAGAAAGAAAGAAAGAAAGAAAGAAAGAAAGAAGCCGGGGCGTGGTGGCTCATGCCTGTAATCCCAGCACTCGGGAGGCTGAGACAGGAGGATCATTGTGAGTTCGAGACCAGCCTGGGCTACAAAGTGAGCTCAAGGCCAGCCTGAACAGCATAGTGAGACCCTGTCTCAAAAACACCAGGGCTGGGAATCTAGCTCAGTGGCTTAAGCACCTGCCTAGCAAGTGCAAGGTTGTGAGTTCAATCCCCGGTGCCGCAAAAACAAAACAAAACAAAAAAGACAGAAAGAAAAACATTTGCATTGAACTCTTCATGCTATTTTGTAACTTTTTTATTTCGGTGATCGACTGTTTTCATATCAATCATTGGTCATGTGATCTTGAGTAAATCAATCCTGCCCTATACTATTTTCATAACTCTAAAATGAGGGTGTTATTGCTTAACTTACTGGATTATTGTAGGCAGGAGTTTCTAAGCATTGTTGTATGTTAGATTCATCTGGAGACCTTTTCAGGTCCCAAAACACAGATCACATCTCAAAATCTCAAAATGGGAGATAGGCATCAGTAATTTTTAAATCTCTTAAAGTGATCCCAATTTACAACAAAGGAACACAATTTGTAAGATTTAAATGACATAAAATGCATCTGGCATCAAACAATGCTACTCATTTATTAAATGTTTGCTAGCACTAGCATTCTATGTTTTGTTTTTCGGGTTTTTTTTGGTAGCAGGAGTCGGACTCACGACCTCACACTTGCCAGGCAAGCACTTACACCGATGAGCAAAATCCCCAGCTTCTCTGTGTTCAACTTTTCATTTAACTTTTACTACATCCCTATTATGTTTCATTATCTTAATGTCACATGTGGTAGGAAACCAAATCTTAGACTGATTGAAAAATTTACTTAGTGTCACATAGCTTGTAATTAAGGAACCATGATTCAAATCCAGGCCAGCCGGACTAACACCACACGACTTCACTATACTGTACTAAGCTGAAGAAATATTACTATTCTTTTTTTTCTTGCTAACTTTTCCAATTCTGTTTAAACCATTGTATCGTAATACTTTTCTGATTGAAGAATATATTAACAAAAATTACATCTGTATTTTGTGGGTTTCTATTTATATCTTCTGCAAATTTACTAGTTCACAGTTTTAGCCAAAGAAAATAAGGTTAGTTTGTGATAAAATTGTGAATGTCTACCTGATATGTTAACTGTACTTAAAAGGTGGAATTTATCCCATTATCCATAAAAATGAACAGCTAAGAAGCTGTAATTATGGATTACACCTGAAACCTAGTCCAACCATCCTTTAAATATATAAAATTACCATTAAAGAATCTGTAGTGACTTAAAGCAAACTAACTACTACCATTAGAAAACTTACCACACATGCATATGCATTTTATACACAATATAATTGTTTTTCAGTAGACAAAATTCCTGGCTGCAGTGTGGCTATAATAGGTCTTTAATCATGGCTCTGCTCTACCGAGCTGTTAGTACAGGACTTCCATCTGTGGGTGTTTAGGAATTCTGTCAATTTTTATCATGTAGTAAGACACAGTCAAATTATTTCCATAACTTTGGAAGTTACTCATTCCACACTTTCTTTATTATTTTTTGGCATTTGAGGCTATTTTATTGCTCTGACCAAATGTCTATGTCTTGATAGCAAAAACATTTGCTTTTATCTTGTCTTTACTTGGTATTTTTGGAAGAACAAATTGTCAATTCTCATGAATGATTCTGAGTTAGTAGAGCAGCATCTGCTCTTCGTCTTTTGAAGAGCAGAATAGCTCTTCCTCTTTTGAAGATCACTGAAACATGAATTTTATCATTTTAAAAGCAAAATCATTGCTCTATGTGAGGTATCAGCAAAAAAAAAAAATCTAGTGTCAAGTCTTGAGCACTCACTCAGAAAACATAAAGTCATTACTGTCTAGTTGGTAGAATACTATCCACACCAAAAATGCATGTCCATAAGCACGACTCCTGAACGAGCCTGCCTTGTTTTCACTTATTTATTTGGGTCCTGATATTTGTTTTTAACAATTTGATATCCAGGATGAGGTCTCTTTTCAAAAATTTTAAATAGTGGGAAAAGGCATGCATTCATTGCATTTGATGGCACATTCAAGCTAAAATTGGTAAATAAAATCTTTTTCAAAGGAATCATTACTTAGTAATAATACATGAGTTTATTTTTTTCATTGTTTGCTCTGTGAATTTTTTCATCCAATTTATTTTACTTTTAGCATTCCTTTAATGGTTCATTTTGTTATATGTGTACTTTATTGAAAGATTTTTTTAAAAAGATGCATCTATCATTAAGGATTGTTGGGAATATGCTCAAAATGTTAAAATGCTAGGCTTAGTAAAATTACAACAGGCAACCTAAGCCAGATTGAGGAATATCTTGCCAAATAGCAATTCTCAGCAAGCCATTTGGAAAGATTAAAATTGTTAAGTAGTTAATACCTTGATAGAAAATGTATTTTCTCCCCCCTTCCTTTTTTCAACATAAATGTTCTTGTACACATATTAAATTCTATATTGTTACAATTCTAAAACATTCCTGGCATTTGTATGCAATTGTGTATAAATGTTTGTCTTCAGAGAATAAATAAGTACCAAGAATTTCTCAGTAGCATAAATTATCTTTAGGAAATTAATTTACAATTACATTATAACCACTGGGTTCTGAAACTGTGTTCATTTTTTTTCAAAGAAAGGGTGGATAATTCTTTTAGTGACCAATCCTCTATCTTTCTAAGTTTTCCCTTGAGAGGAAGATATGTTAGTGTCACTCAGGCTTTGTAGTTGCCAGAAAAGAGAAACTCTACACTTTGGTTAACAAGGGAGTGTTGGAGTGGGGAAAATCTAGTAGAGTGCTCGGGGAATGCTTCCTAGGTGGTAAATTTAAAAAAAAAAAACCCAGTTCTAAAACAAGAAAACACCAAAGAGAACGTGAGGAGAGAGATATCTGTTACATGAGTCATGAGCAGTCTATCCATTTCCCTGAAATGAAATAGGACGACATTATAATGAGCAAGACAGATCATTAGGGGACCTGTAGGAGTAGTAAAGGGGTTAAATTTTATGTAGTTTTATTTATTGAATTTTAAGAGGAATGGCATACGTTTTAACTAAAATCTAAAAAACATTACTCTGACCACTAGATTATACACTGGAGGAGGTAAGCTATTGAAAAACAGAAATGACCAAAACTGGCTCCAGAAGATAACTATGGAACAAAGCATGAAGGTTAAAGATTGATCATTTAAAAGAAGCACTGGGCATGGTGTTAGATATAATTTCTTTCAAACCATTAATGAATATAGAATTGTTTTGAGTCCACTGATTCTAGTATGCAGGGAAAAATGAAAAAAAGTTATAATGGTATTAATAAGAACCCTGATAAAGGTAAAAAAATGATTTTGGTTGGAAGTATAGCTCTGATAGGACACTTATCTGTTATCCATAATGCTGTGAATTTAATCCCTAATTCTGAAGAAAAAAACCTTATCTTTTGAAAAGAAGATACCTAGCAATATAATCCAACACACCAAGTATTATGGGAGAGAATCCATATGATTCTGTCAATGCCATAGGGGCATTTGATAGATGAAATTCATTAGCCATTCCAAAACAAACCAAAAACTCTGGCAGCTAGTGTGGACTCCAACTTGGTTGGTTTAACATCTACCTGGAGGACTGGTGGAACATACCTCTGAGTGTATCTGGGTGGGTCTTGGAGGCGTGGCCTTGGGGTCTATGTCTGGTCCTTTCATTCTTCTCCTGAAGCTTACTGCTGCCATGAACTAAGCGGCTTTGCTCTGCCACACCTGTCTTCACCACTTTCTTGTTGCTGGGACAAAATACACAACATCCACACTTTAAAGGAGAACAGGTTCATTTGGGCTTTCAATGTCAGAAGTTTCAGTACATGGTTGGCAGACTCTGACATCTAAGAGGCATGGTGGAAGGACTTGCCTTGGAGGAAAACTGCTTTATGTCTTGGAATCCAGGAAGCAAGGACAAGGGAGAAGCTACGAGAGAGAGATACACCTTTCCAGGTCATGCCCCCAGTGACTCGTCTTTTCGCATCAAGCTCCACTTCCTAACAACACATTTAGCTACAGCACCTCCCTGATTCAATCACCTACAAACACATGAGTCTTTGGAGGGACACTTCAGATCCAAACCATAATAATGCTTGTTATGGTTTGTATATAGATGAGCCCCCCAAGCCTCATGTAGTCATGGAAGCAACTGAATCTAACATTTATGATTGATTCGTTGTATAGCACTGGGATTGGTGGTGTGAGTTCTGCACCCGCCCAGGGGTGGAGCCAACATACAATGTAAGATCAGAAAGGAGACAAGTTTTTCCCTCTTTTGCACAGCTTGCTCTTGTCGCTTGCAGCCACCATGAACGGCTGCCCCTCAGCCATGCCACCCTGCCTTTGAACCAGCTGAGTATGGACTGAAACCCCCCAAACTGTCAGAAATAAACCTCTCCTTCCTTCACTTCAGGCATCAGGTATTTTGTCTCAACAACAAGAGAAAAGTAACCAAGACAGAATTTGGTACCAGGAGTGGGGTCATTGCTGTGACTGTACCTGACCATGTGGTTCAAGAGCCTTTGGGAATGGCTTGTTGGAATAGTTTGGAAAGGTTTGGAGATGTCACCTGAAAGAGAAGCCCTGGAACAGCTTAGGTTGTTCTGCATGGGAGATTCTGGTCAGAGCTCAGGAAACCAGAAGGCTGACAGAAAGCCTGTCGGTAAAGACCAGGCTCCGGAGGTTTCTGCTGGAAAGAAGGACTGCATGGGGTGCTGGACTTCACACCATGTGTGTTATGGCTTGGCAGAAAGTTTGTCTGCATTTTGGTCAAGTCCAGAGATTTTGCCTGAGACTGAGATTAAGGGCGATGGCCTGATTAATCTGGCAAAAGAAATTTCAAGGCAGTCAAATGTTGAGGCAGTGGTATGGCTACTGTTGGCAGATTTTAGCCAGATTTATGTTGAAAATCAAGAGCAAAGAGCCCAGTATGGTGATTTAAAATGTTGTGAGTTTGGTCAAAAAGCTGTGGACTACAAAGATAGAGCTGAAACCTCGATTGCTGAAAAGGAACAGAATATAAAAGATGGCCTACAGGCATGACAGGAAGAGGCAGCAGGTCCCCACACTTTGCAACCTCAAAGGTGAAAAAGTAAAAGACTTTGCCCAGGGGAGAAAGCTGCAGAGTGCCACATTCTAGAATGGTGACAGAGGCCACATGAGGTTCCGGAATGGTGGTGGAGGTCACACAAGGTTCCAAAATGGCAGCGATATAGAGAATCTGTTCCTTGCAATCAGGTTCTGATTGCCCAGCAATCCAGGCACTTGACCTCTATGGCCAAGAAAGGGGAAAACCTGGCTACTGCTCCAGCCAGCGGCAGACCTTGGCAGCATCCATGTGGTTTTAGGTGTATGGAGGATGCACGCATTCTGAAGTTACAGAGGCTTCCACCCC
>RJWT010018114.1:0-11180 GCA_004365215.1 Cuniculus paca
CAGCCCTACTGAGTTCAATCTATTCTTTTTACATAGAGATTTAAGTATATTTCTGATATGATACATTAAAGAGTACAAAATGCTTAATAATGCTTATACATTCTGACCAATTTCCTAGAGTGCATGCAATTGTAAAACAGCAATACAGAAAGTGGAATACAAAGAGTAAAAAGTCAAAAGCAGAAAGGAAAACAGGAGGCACATCCCTGGCAGATCCCCAAATCCAAACATCTCCACCCCAGCCAGTCTTACCTCTCCACCAAGCCTTGTGTTATTGTTGCTGTTGTTGTGCTTGTTTGGGTTGATGTTTTGTTTTGTTTTGTTTTGTTGAGGATGCTCGGGGCTCAGGTTAATTCTTGAGCCTATTATATGCCACTGAACTATCTCAACCACATCACAGTTCACTTTCATTGCTTGGAGGTATGTTAAGATATTATGATTAGGGTTGAGTAAGATAAATCAATTGCAATGAATTTATTGTGTGAGATCTAGGGAGAGGGTCCCTTAGACTGGGAAGTATATTATTTTAGATGTTCAAAAAGATGTCTAAATCACAGAATACTGACTGTAGGAAATGTCAGGGTCATAAGCAAATATTGTAGTACCAGCTATTCTGGCAATTGACCAATGGTCAGGACAGCCCTAAAACCTCATCCGACTTTGGAAGACTTGAAAACTCAATTATCAAAGTAGATTCTGTCCCTTCAGGATTTGTTTCTTCAGGTACCAGCAACACTAAGTTTTTTCACAACATCTGGAAATCCTGAAAGGTCCACCTGTTACCAAGGGCTGAAGGTTCATGGATTAGCCTCCTAGCAGTAATATTTATAATATACTGATGCCTACACTTAGAGCACTGAAAAAAAACATTCATATCTATTATAGGCTTATTTTTAAAGCCAAAATACTCTTTTCAAGTTGGAATTTCCAAAAGTACCAAATTAAGCTGATGGGATTTAAAGTTCATATTTTTCAAGATAAATCAGTTTAAAAATCATTTTTCTATTCTAAGTAATGGGATCACAATACAGAAGTGCATTTTTTTTCAAATTTTTACGAGTACATGTTTCCAGAACATATGATTAAACTAACTCGGGGAGGGGGTGATAAATGTACATAGCACATCTTAATTCTTTAGTCCAAGTTCCCCAGTAGAATTTATTAATTCATCTTTTTCATAGCTGATCAGTCTTCTTCCCAACATAAGGAAAAAATCAGTTCAGAGAAATAAAATTACCACAGACCTGTGTAACCACTTGCACAGTTTGAAGGTAAAACACCTTATGGAGCTTTGCTAAGTGGCAGTATCATAGCCAATAAGGTTTACTTGAGGCACAATAATTGCTAATTGGAAGCTACCTTATAGGTAGGCAAAATAATGACCTCCAGATAGGCCCATTCCCTAATCCTTGGGTCCTGAAAAAATGTTAGGTAACACAGCAAAAGGATCTGTAGTGATAGTTAAAATTACAGACCTCAATACAGAAAATTTAATTCTAGTATCCAACTGTCCCCAGGTAATAACATGGGTCCTTAATAGTAGAAGAGTAACAAAAAAACCAGAAAGATGCAATGGAAGAAGAAGTAAGGGAAATATAAACATAAGACAGAGGCAACCCCATGGAGCTTTGGGGATATAGGAAGAGAACGGTGCCAAGAAATATGGTGTCATGAGGAATCTGAGAACAAACCTCTGCTGACATCAGCAGAAAGTCAGTCTCAGTCCTACAAATGCAAAGGAATGAATTCTGCCCACAACCCGAAAGAGTGAAAAAAAAACGGAGTCTCCTTAAGAATCTCCAGAAGGAATACAATCCTGCTGACCCCAATTTCAGCCCAATGAGGCCAACATCAGACTTCTGACTGCAGAGCCATGAGGTGATACATTCCTATGGGATTGTCTGTTGTTGTTGCTTATGATTCCATTTACTTAATATTACTAAAATAGTCTGATACAGAAGGAGAGAAAATAGGCAGTTACCAGGGGATGCAGAAAGGTGGTAATGAAGACTTACAGTTTAATGAGTGAAGAGTTTCAGTTTAGGACAATGAAATGTTTCTGGAGAAGGAAGAAGTTGATGTCACATCTTAAACTGGTTGAGAAAAGTACATGCTCCTAAAATCATCTGAAAAAAATGTTAACCATGCTTATTTCTACAGCAAGTAATATAATGGCTAGTTCTATTATTTCCTTTATAATTGTTCTTGATATATCAATCTATATGAATAAAATATAGCAATATTTAGAAAAATATTTAATAACTGTATTAGGACATGAATGTGATTCCATAAGTGATAGGAGGAGAATCCAATTATTATTCATCAAAAATCAGTAAAATTAAGTAACTTTATGAAAATGTTCTTTAAAAAAGAGATATAGTCACCTTTTAATGTAATTCTTTTACAACTACAAAATACTTGAATGAGAAGCTATTGAGATTTCATTGAAAAAATTAAATCTTTATAGGGTGCATTGGTGGGGACTTTGATAAAATCAAAGGAAGAGCTCTAAATAGTATTGGTCAACTTTCTCTTCTTTTTCTCAGCTAATACAGATAAAACTCCATGCCTTTTATGTCTAAGGTGATGTAACACATTTTAAATGAGGAGAAGTCAAGGGTCTTTCATTTTCCTTCATAAACTAATTTAAGAACAAAATTTCAGAAACTCATCAATGACAAATAATATATTAATATAGTATAAGACTTGATCAAGTGATGCAACAAAAGTAATTTATATTGGTGTTTAACTTACTCATTTTTCATTTATTTTTACTTTTGCTGCAACCTGTGCTGACACAGAATTGTGGGCATTCTCATTGAAATTGGAGAAAGGTAAGTACAGTATCAGGAAATGATAGCATAGATTAGTATGAATGCCACAAAGAAATTTTGTTAGACTAGAAAGAAGTCTTTAAGTATAATAGATTTTTTAAATATATCACTAAAACTAGTCTGATCTATCTCCAGGCTTACAACAAAATAACACTTAATCATTCTACAACAATAATATCTTTCATAACCTTAGAAGCTCCACAGCATCCTTCAGTAACTCATTCCAATATTTTAAGACGTTCTCAATGCAAAAGTTTTTCTCTTCAATCTCTTTATAATGTAATTCACATCTCTTTCTTGTTTTTCTGCATGAATCGGAAGTTTAGAGTACTGTAATCCTTTCCTCCTATCATATCCCTTCAAATTTTTTAGAAGAAAGGTGCTACATTCCTGGGTTTACATCATTAAAGACACCTCCGCTGCTTTATGCCTGTCTCTTATGGGTATAATAATAAAATGATTACATGATTATTTCTGAAGAAATAATGGTGTACACAGCCCATGTGAGCATATAAGTACGTGTCAATGTGTGAACAGGAATAATTACCTGATCAGCCTATAAAGAACAAATGAAGGAATTCATGACCACCAAACCAACCCTACAGAAGGATATTCTAGAGAGAGATAAAGATAACCATGTTCCCAGGAACCAAAGCAGAGGGAGATCACCAAACAGGACAGGCAATTGAGTGAAGGGGAAAAGTGGAGGGCCAACATCAGGATAGCATGGCAGAGACGAACCAATGTATGCTGGTCATAACCATTAATATTGATGGCCTCAGTTCACCAATCAAAAGAAACACAGGGAGAGTGGGTCAAGAAACAAGATCCATCGGTATACTGTATACAAGAAACACATTTAACTCAAAAGGAAATTCATAGACTGAAAAATCAAAGGAGAGAAAACAATTGTTCCATGCAACAGGAGACCAGAAAAAAGCAAGGGCATCTTGCCCATCGACCACAGAATGCATAAGCAAGATATGGTATTTTCATAAAATGGAAAGCTACCCAGCTATAAAATAAGATAATTTCAAGGTTCTTGTAGGTAAACAGATGCAACTGGAGATCATGTCCATGGGTGAGATGGCTTGAAGTCATATGGGTGAATCCTAGCATAAAAAACAGAAGGAGTTAGTGGGATCCAAAAAATATAATAGATATTAAGAAAGTGATAGAGGAGGAAACATTTAGCAGGGGACAGTGGTAACCACTGTTAATTTCTTATTCTCTTGTCTTGAACTCTTGGACCATTTTCATAATTTTGTTAGGTTTGATTTTGTTCTGTCTTGTTTTGTTAGATTTTACTGTTTGATGGTATGGGCAGCTATGTTGAAGACAACGGGATGTATTATGGTAGTCATTGTTGGTTTCGTATTTTCTTGTTTTGAAGTCCTATAATGCTTTCATTCTTTTGTTCTGATTGGTTTTATTCTGTTTTGTTTTGTTTGATTTTATTATGTGTGATGGTATGAACAGCTATCTTGAAGAAAACAAGACATTATGGTAGCCATTGTTGATTTCCTATTGCCTGTATTGAAATCTCATAATGATTTCATTATTTTGTTTTGATTGGTTTTACACTATTTTGTTCTGTTTGATTTTATTGCATGTGAAGGTACGCACAACTATTTTGAAGAAAACAAGAGACATTATGGTAGCCACTGTTGATTTCCTGTTGTATTGTTTTGAAGTCCTGTGTTGCTTGCATTGTTCTGTTCTGATTTGCTTTGTTCTGTTTTTGTTTCTTGTTTTGTTTTATTCTCTTTAAAATAAAAATAAATAATTAAAAACAGAAATAAAAATAAAAAAGACTAGTAAATCACACTTCTGGGTATATCTGGTTGGATCATGGAAGTGTTATCTTGTGTACCATAACTGACCCCTAACCCCCTTCCTCTTTGCAGTGTTCCCCTGTTCTGCTCCCCAGGTATGATGAACCAGCTTTGTCTCACCACACATTTCCACCATGATATTTATGCATTGGACACAACTGACTGTGGTTTAAATCCCTGAAGGTGACCCTTCCTCCTTCAAGTAGTTTATATTGGGTATTTGGTCCCAGCAATGAAAAGCTGACTAATACACTCAGTTAAAAAATCAGTAGTAAGTCCACAGTTACTTTTCTATGATCCAATCCATGAAATTTAAACATCCAGCATGTAGCAAATCTGTGATTAAACTAAACTAATTAACATTTTATCCTCATATGAAGAATACATTTACTCTGTTTATATGAGATTATATTTATAAGATTTTTCTACAGACCATCTGCATGGTGTCTTCTAAAGCTCTATCTATTTTCTAGCATATTTCCTTTGCAAAAAAAATCTATTGATGGTACAGGAAATTTATTCACCACTAAAAAAACATTTTCCAGTTTAGAAACAACAAAAAAAGAATAGTATATTGTCAACTAACTCTTGATGCCTAGAAAATGATTGATTTTGTTTGCAAACTATATGTTTGAAATCTAAATGATGTTCAGAGTTTTTCATTCATGATTGCAGATTGATAGTCTCTTTGAAAACGTATTTATCTTTTCAAACACTCATCAAACACTGAAGACCTAATCAAGTTGCAAGAAGAATCTTTAATTCCATCATTTTACTCTGATAATTGCTTTTCCTTCCCAATGTTTAACCAGAAGAAATGAACTATAATTTTAAATTTCTCTTGACATTCACCATCAAATACTGTATAAAATATGAACAACGTGAGGAGTGAAGAGAAAGGCAACAGAAATGAAGTCTGATTCAATAAAAAAGTGTTACTTTCATGGATTAATATGGTTACTACAAAGACACCCAGAATTCATTAAATTACATCAATTACAAATAAGCTTAGACCCAGATCAGAGGTCCCAAATAGAAATGCTTCCATGGATCACTGATGAACAAGTTGAATGCCAAATACCCCAGAGAAAGGGGGGAGCCACCTCTGAGCTCCTTGGGAGTTGTTACCAAGTGAGAATGCCAGCAGCATTTTGTGCCTAACTCCTAATTTTCTCAAGGAGAAATTAAAAAAGTAAAATTCAGGTAATTTTTATAACATCACCCTACTTTATAATGTTGGATACCCAGGCTGTTGTGAATGTTGCTGTCTATCATGCTATGCAAGCTAAGTAAAGTGGATACAGGGAGGATTCAAGGTCACCCTTATCTTCCAGTTTCCAGCCTTTTCTTTAGGTGTTGTTGCCAGGCAATATAATCAACTACAGAATTACCTTGCAAAATAAACTTTTAACATTAAGAATTAGTTTTTCTGCCTTATATAGATTTAATTGACCACACTGGCTACAAGCACACACAATTATCAGATTGAACTCACTCACCGTTTGAATTCCTAAGGCACCAAGTCTTTTACTTGTATTTTCACATCTAATCCTAGTCTGGTTGGGCCTGAAGTGACCTCTAAGACTCACATGTCAAAGGCTTGTGGTCCCCAGAGCATCAGTGTTCAAAAGTGGGATTTTAGAAAGTGAGCATATCATGAAAGATCCAACCTCACTGACAGATAAATCCACTGATGGATTTCTAAATTGATGATATAATTTAAAGATGATGGAAACCTAAGGAAGGGCCTCTATGGAAGAAGCAGGTCCCCATGGAACATTCTGGAAGGGTGTATTTTGTTCCTAGCCTTTCATCTCTTTTCTCTATCTTCTTGGCTTCCATGATTCGAGAAGTTTTCCTTCACTACACCTTATCACCATGATGTCTCTGCCTCACCACAAGCCTAGAATCATTGTTCAGAGAACCTCTAAAACTGTCATCTGTTTAAGTTGTTTTCCTCAGGTATTTGGTCACAACAACAGAAAGTTGGCTAAACAAACACTATCAGTGGGTTGTAATTACAATAATATAATACTTAAAGCAAGAAAAATTCTTGAACTCATAATACTTGCCAATCATCATATGATATGTTAATGCTTACAACAGATGTAGTCCCTGACACCCTAGACATACATGTCCAGTGAAGAAGACTGGCTAAACAACAAACTGTGCAATAAATATCCTAATAAATGTCACAAAATACTTTAAGTTACTTATGGGCACATGGATAATTTATTGAAAAAACAAAATTAAAGTAATATTTATTAAGCAGTTATATGCTACTTTACTAAATGTATTACACAAACTAAGTTACATAAACCTCAGAACAATTCTGAGTTAAGTGCTACTGTTACTTGTATTTTTAGATGAGCCATCTGAGACATCAAAAAATGTCCAGTGATTTTTTTCATGATCTCATAGATAGTAAGTGATAGGGTTGGAATCTGAGTTCAGTGAGTCACATTCTGAGTCATGAACATATGTAGACACATTTTAAGCAAGTCATTTAGTTTTTCTGTGGGTTCAACTATAATTTCCTCACATGCGTATAGGGAAGTATAAATTACATTGGGATACATGTGTGGAATAATCCAGTGGGAAGAAGGAAGGGTTGCAGTCAATCGTTTATAAGCTGTCTTTTTGATTTATACTATTCAAAAATTTCTGGAAATAAATGCTATAAGATTTTGTTGTGAAACAACATCAGTAAGCCAAATATGTCTAACATTAAATCTTAACAAAATTCAGTCTTATATACTTTCAGTGTCAAATTCAACTTTTTACTTTTTCAGGTTGTCAGGTGTGAACCTTCTTTATCAACAATTTTTGGATTTTTTTCTGTATACTGGATACCTAAATCATCAAATGTCTGTCCTTTCTCACTGGAACACAAACTTGTGGTACTATTGCATTTGAGCCACTGAAGATTTTAAACACATAGTTGTTTACACTTGGATTTAAGATGCCCAAAGATTATTTATCATTCAGTACAAATGATGACCATTCTTCTATGCCCAGCATCTTTATTCTTTTAGTAATAAAAATAGCCAGGAAAACTATAATCTTATAAGAATATAGGTGCAGTGTACAGAAGAATTTTGATAAATGTGTTCTTTTAAGAATAGTACCAAAATGCAGTTTGATATAGTGATCAAGACCAACATACTATAATATCAATTACATACAACAAGTTAGATGCATTGGTGCATGCCTATAATCCCAGCACCCTGGGAAGTGGAGGCAGGAAGATTGCAAATTCAACCCCAGCCTGGGCATTTTAGTGAGTTAGAGGCTCAAAATAAAAAAAGGGGCCAGGAATGTAGCTTAGTGCAAAGGCATTGGATTCAATTCCCAATGCTGCAAAAAAAATTACATACAATGAACATATGTAGACAAATTTTAATCACTTAATTTAGCTACTTCTTTATTAAAACTATAACTAGCTTATAAATACACTGCAAATTGTATCTTTTTAGCATAACAAAATGAAGTATAAAGTATAATATTTGTCAGCATTGCTGCTGTTTATATGAATAGATGGTCTAATTTATCATATAAACAATGGCTATAAAATTCTAGGAAAATCATTTGTGACCTCCCTGTATAGTGGAACAAAGGTTTTCCTTTTAATTTTTCAAGAAATATGCTCCTAATATGTGACATTATAAGCAGCATTCTCAAATGCATTATGTTTGTCATCAACCAGTGAGGAAACACAGAAAAAAACAATTCACGTTGATGTTTCCATATCCATTTCAGAGAATGCACACACAGAATACAGGATTCAACTGGAAAATCACAGGTGAAAAGGGAAACATCAGGTTTCTTACAAGGCCTCAGAGAAAGTGACCTGATATGATGGAAGTTATTATAATCACAAGGTCCTAATGCACTTTAAAAGAAATAACACATTATGAACTGCTATAGCTTATTAAAATGATCTTCAGGGAAAATGATTAAAGTTAGGGTAATAAATGTTTATTGCTAACATTTGATGTTCTGTATCTTCCCAGGATACTCTGCCAACTCTTTTATCCTTTAATCAAATATCTTCTTATGAAAATATAAATGTTTTAATATGTTTCAAATACTGGTCTCTGGACATCATAATTAAATTACAGTGGGATGAAATTATTCACCTGTTAGTTATGTGCAGATTTTAAATGGCATCATACATACCATGTTCCAGCACATTGCAGCTGATAAACACATAAGAGTTTGTTTAGTGCATATTAAAGAAACTGCAGTTCAAAGACCTACTAATGTATTTCATAGCGCTCTCCCTGTTATTCTGATTATGACCAGAGGATATGTTTCATTCCACATTTGTCATTTTAACAGTTTGTAGTATATACATATCAGATCCTTTCTTCAGCTGTGTCAAGTTCCAGATTTCAAAGGGAATGGGGGCAATGTGGAAATGTCAGAGAAGAGAGGCAATCATAATTCACATTGAAGGTAACAGGTCATTAAAACTAAGGTGAATGTTGATGTTTGGAGATCTCTAATAATTGATAAGCTATTTTGTGTTATTACAGAGGCTTCTTTTTTCATTTAATCAACTTTATGTAATTTACTTTTTCTTTTATTGCATATGTTTGCTATATATGCTGTTTACCAGTCATACAAGCTTAAATACCATATGGTATCATTTGAGTATGACAAAGTAAAAACAAAGAGCATGATAAAAGGAAGAGAAGAAAACAAGGGGACAGATCTCTTGCAAATGGGAAGAAGTCCAGGATGCAGAAAATGAGGGGAGAGGGCCAAGGGAGGGGAAGTAAGTAGGATTAAGTTATGACTTGTGCAGAGGCTTCCTTTCTTGCTCTTTTACTGTGATAAATAGAGGCCAGTGACCAACCATCTACTAATGACACATACCAGTGCTGAATGTAAATCCGTTTAGATAATTCTCATTTCACATGTGAAAAACAAACTTCCATCAACTGAAACAAATCTGAACTCCTCATTTAGAGTATTTTATTAAACAGGAGTGCTTCTTACTAGTCTCAGAGAAGCTCTTCAGTAGGGCCATCTTGGTCACTTTTTGGACCCTCATGGCCTGCCAACTTCCTTTCACACACTCTGCTCTGAATGTCCTCCAGCTGTGCACCGTTTTTATGCGTGAGGGCTTGCACTAACCTTAGCCTGGTTGCTCAATCCTTCCCTTAAACCCCACTTCTTACTGTTTAAGATGGAGGTTACATAGGACCAGCTTTCTAGTATAGCTGATGTAAGCACCAGACCAGCTTTCTGAGATATTCTCTGATGTTAGGCACTTTCTGTTTCTTTGCACATATTTCACTTATCCAATTTATAATTGTTAGAATGCACATAACATATTTCATTATTGGGTAGCATATTATTAACTAGTAAAATACATAAAACTAATATAATGAGTGTCTTTATTAGGTGCTTCTTTCTTAATCTGAATGTGACACATTTGAGAATAAAAGCCATTTTTATCCTTCATCTTCAAAATTTTGCCTTTTAGCAAAATAACTAGCAGATGGTAGGCACTATGTAGCTACAAACTGTTGCACTGTCATTGTTACAAGATTATCAATTAAAATGATAAAATGAAAAATGATCATTGATAGCTGCTTCCTGTTTTCATAAACTATTATAATTTCTACAATACTTTAAACAATTCCTCTTTTTGATGTTTAAACAAGCCTGTGTGGTAAACTAGACAGATAATGTATGAAAATCAGTAGCATTGCTGTACAATAATAGTGAAGTCCCAGAGAAAGATATTAGAAAAACAATACCATTTACAATAGCATCAAGAAAAATTAAATACTTAGGAATTGAAGGAAGAAGCTGAATGAGCAGTTATGCAGGGGATGTGGGGTGCCAGGGGAGAAGGTGGCAGGATGGGTGCAGATGCTGGTGCTGCCCAAGCCCTGGGCAGAGCTGTGTGGTAGAGAGGGCTGCGGCAGCCATGCATGGAGGCTTGACGTGCACCTTTCTTTCTTCTCTCTATGGGAAGCATGAGTGTGCAGACCTGCCACTACCACTATGGCGAACTCCCAGGCTCTTCACCTCACATGCTTCTGGTCACCCCTCGCTGATGAAAGAAGAGAACGTGAGACAGGAAGATGAGGGCCGTCCTGAGGAGCCTGCTGGCCTGCAGTTTCTGTGTGCTCCTGAGAGGGACCCTCTGAGAAATCTGAAAAATACTTGTTAGTATAAAAGACATCAATAAGGATTTGATTTAAAAAGGCAGAATGTCAAAAGTTGTCAGGAAAATTAAACATTGGATTAAACAACCTTATGGGTCAGTGAGAAAAAAATATTTGGCTGCATATTTAATCCAAGTAAAAAAAAGGTTATGTTTAAAATTTAGTAAACATAGGAAGAAATATAAAGAAACTTATTAGTGGCTTCCGGGAAGATGGCAGAACAGTAAGCAGCAGAATAAACAGACTCTCTGAGAGAAACTGTTCAGATGCTGGAATATAGCATCATGGGGAGGACAAGAAGGAAGGAAGTGGGTCCCCTGGACCCA
>RJWT010018115.1:0-19020 GCA_004365215.1 Cuniculus paca
GTGATATTTAACAGATGCATTAAGTTTTGCAACCATCCTCACTAGTTTAGGACACTTTCATGAGTTCAGGTCTGGGTTTATAATGCCATTCTATTGGTCCATAAATCTATTATTATGTCAGTATTACACTATCTTTGTTGTTGGTAGCTGTGGGTTAAGTTTTAAAGACATTACATCAGGATTGAAAGACTTCCAACTTTGTTCTTCTTAAAGACTGTATATTCTGTGTCTTGTATTTGACTGTGGATTTTAGGATCATATTGTCATTGTCTATAAAAAAGTCACCTGAGACTTTGATAGAGATTGCATTAAATCTATATATGCATTTGAAGATTATTGTCATTTAAACACTCTTAAATATTTCAGTGACAGTGCATAGAATGTCTTTCTGCTCTGCTTGTCTTTGATTTCTTTAGCACTGTTTTATTGTTTTGTGTTCAAGTCTTTTATGAATAAGTCTTACTCTTTTGTTAAACGTATTTAACATATTCTTTTTGATGCTATTGAAAATTAAATTGTTTTCTTAATTTCTGTTTTGTGTTGTCCATTTCTAGAGTGTAGAGATACAATTGAACTTGTATCCCAAAAACTTTCAATGCTGTTCTTGTGTCAGAATCTTATATCCCAAACTTATTTATTAATTTCACTATTTTAATGATTTTTGTACACAAACAAGCTCATTTAATTTTTACAGACAGGTTTATTTCAACCTTTTCAATTTAGAAGAATTTTATTTCATTTTGCTGCTTAATTACTTAATTTTGGAGGGCAAGAATCTTCAGTACAATGCTGAATAGAGGTAGGAAAAGTTGACATCCTCCCTTGTTCCTGAAAGTCCCCTGCCATGAGGTTGAATGTCAGATGTGTGTGTGTGTGTGTGTGTGTGTGTGTGTGTGTGTGTTTAAATAGGTATATTCTGTCAGGTTAAGGAAGTTCTCTTCTCATATAACAGCTCTAAATGCTAATTCTCTTTCAGGGAATATCGTCATTGCTTGTTTATGGCTTTTTATTTATTTAAGACCTAGCTCTACTAGCACTTGGCTAGAACCGATTCCTCTGCTGGGCTGCTGCTACTGCTCAGCATGGCCTTGCACCCCTGTTGTAATCTGTCGATGTTTGCCAGTTGCCAAATCCATGTGGAATTGTTCTATCATTCTGAAGTCCTCATGGAGGTAGTAGCAGCCACTCAGTGCAGTTCTGGGGAGCACCTTTTATGCAAGGCTTAGCTTTGGGTGATGGGAGTAGTCCTTAAATGGAATGGCACTGCCTTACATGGTCATCACTGAGCTTCCTCAGTCTTTGCTGAATAAATGCTTCTCAATTTCTTGAGCAGAGACTCTGGGTGATTATTATTGCTAATTTTGACTGGCTTCATAAATCCCTTCCCTGAGAAGATTCCCTCTTATGTTTTATATGGCCATTCTGGGTTTCCCAACATTTCACTCTTTCCTCTCTCAGAGTTTTAAATTCTTAGAGTTATTTAAAAGTACAGGTTTTACTAATAAATGAAGAACAGAGTAAGGTATTACTCCAAGTCAATACAAACTTGTTTGCATCAGATTTATGACCCAGAAGATTACTTACATTTTGTCATTGCTAAAGAAAATATTTCCCAGAGTGCCATGGTGTCTATACCCCGTAGGTCTCCGCTGTATAATATGGTAGCTGCAAGGTCAGTGGCTGGGATATGGCATGTTTGAATTGAGACGTGCAGTAACCATATGATAAACTTAGAAAAATTCCAATGAAAACAATATGAAATTTAATACTAACTTTTATACTGCTTACGTGTTGAAATACTAACACTTCAAGTAGATTGGAGCAAAGAAAATTGCTACAAAACTAAGTTCTGCTGTGTCTTTTTACTCATTTTAACATTTTAAATTACATATATGACTCACACGGTATCGCTTAACTGTCAGTGCTGCCCTAAATTATTACACATAGTCAGCGGTAAAGGGAAGGGGATCATACATCAATTTTCCTCAGAACAAAGTGAGAGTCTGACAGATACACAATCTAATAAATGGTGGCTCTCAAGTTGTATTTCACTGCATTAAGAAACCAGCAGTGGAATAATAGTTCCATTGAGTTATAACAATAACAAATATAGCTTATATTAAGATTTTTCTCTTAAAAATATTTTCTACACTTAAAATTCTATCACTGTCTCCTTTCAATTTTCTTTGACATAGACAGGAATTATCACTAATGTTATAAGATTTCTAGGATAGTTTGAGATGGAAGCTTTCTAGATTTTTAATTTCTAACTCATTAGAATATATACAGTAAATGGCATTTTTTTCTCTCGTCCTGTTATTGTTCAGGCAAAACTCTAAAACAAAGTGATCTCTGAAATAAATAGAAAGCTTCATTGAATCATAATGAATCCTTCTCAGATAAATGAAAAAAGACCAATCTTGGCACAAGTTCCATTAACTTGCAACTGCAACACCACACATCAGCTGGAAAATGTCCACTGACCATAGCTAAAGTCATTATAGACTTTTTGGTGGGAAAGCATTGTACCCAACATTGGTGATAGGTTAGAGGGTGAATGGGATACTTAGAACAGGAATAGGAGCACAGTCTAAAGAGAAGTGCTTGTTGCTTCTGGATTGGTTAGGGTTAACACTTGAGGAAGTGTATAAACAGGGCAGGATGGCCCCAGTGCTTGGCTTATGGGATGCAAGTCAGGGTTTCAACGCAAACAATATTTTTGTTGGTTTTACCTGCAGCTGTTAATTGAACGACTTCTGTATTTCTTCTTACCCCAAACCTTTGGTCTTTATGTTTAAGTACATCTTAGAACTTTTCTTTTGTCATTGTAATTCATTTTGATTTAACTACATAGTAAAACATCTAATGATTTAAAAGGCCATGCTGTAATAAAGATTCAAAGAGCCTTTAGTAATCTTTGATCAACCGGGGAAATGATTACAATCTAAATTTATGTTGAGTGAAGGAGATAAGAACTTTAGATGAGGGAAATCAAAGAAACATGGGGTCATTTATTATGAAAGAATCAGTATTTTTATTGATGTTTGTTGCTTTCTTCTTGTATATTGTGATATTTTGGGAGAATGAGAGAGGGGAACAAGACATCCCTTTTCCTAATCCCACTTAAGGCAGAAGCAACCTAACAATGTAACGGTGGAGGTGTGGAAAATTTACCTTATAAACATTTTCTTTGAAACACTGATTATCACATATTTGTAATAAAGTAATGCATCTCAATAAAGATTTGACTATATGATATTCATATGAAGAATACTCAATTAATTACAATTATTTTTAGGACTATATTTATTGACCAAGAAAATAGTCATGGTATATTGCTAAACAATACAGGTGCTTTAAATAGTAAATGGGGAATGATCATATATTCAAATATTTTGGTAAATATATAACACTATATCCCTGTGTTCCTTTATATATGCCTCTATGTACATATGCATATTCATATACATATATAAATACATATCTCTATGTATTTTATGTACTTGCATTTCCAAAAGTAGGCATGATTTTTAAGAAGTAGCAAAAGGTTTGAAATTGGAAGGATTTTTATTCCCATTTCCTATTTTTATATCTTTCAGTAGAAATTATTTTGTATTAGAGAAGATTCTTTAAAATAAACACAATAGTTTAAAAAGGTCATTGTATTTTACATGAATATAGGAAGACAAAAGAGATGTAAATTGCTCATAGTTTTATCATTGTCAATCTCTGAGTCCGCTACCTATTCAATTATCTTCTTTATTATCCTACAGTGAAATTCATCTTTTGTTTGCTGAGGTTTCCTGTGATGTAGAGACAATCCATTCTGTTAACAAAACCTAACTAACTAAAAAGAAGTATAAGAGAATGCTTCTTCTAAGGACCAATAAAGACAGATAGATAACATCTTCAGGGGATTTTAACAGAATATAATTCTAAGAATTGAAGTCCACATATTTAAGTTCTAGCTGACTTGTTCTTATATTTCACAATACAGTGAAAGAATTTTCCTTTATACTGTAGAAAGTTTTCAAATATTCATATTTTCTCTTATTTTGAAATCACTAGAAGATGCTACAGCACAATACAATAGTATTATTTTTAAAGAGAGAAATTTATTAAAATAAAAATAAATATAAAAATAACCTATCGATTTCACTTCCCCTTGGATAATTTACATACTCTTTCTGGATTTTAGTTTTCTTTTCTGAAAAATATAGAAATACTTGAGTTTTAAGTTTGCTATTGTTTTAAAATCAAGTGACTCTTTTTCTTACTAGTAACATCTTCGGTTGAGAGATTGTATCTATGAGAAAATGCTTATAGAATGTTGACTAATATTTGTGTAATACCACAGTGTGCCAGTCATGATAGATACACACAGTAGTTAATTAAATCTTCCCAATAAACCTTTCAGGGTTATGATCACCTTTATTTTCTAGATAGTTAGAAATGTCAGTTTTTTTCCATGGTAACACCACTAATTGATCCAAAATCTGGTATTCAAGCCTAGGACTAGTCTTATTTCCAAGTCTGACTTCTTGTTTCATACCTACACTCCTGGGCAGTCATTGATCTGGAAAATAATGACTTCGGGCCACCAAAAAGTGAGCATCAATAAAAGGAGAAAAAACAAGTTTGATGACTTGCTGAAAACTGATGATTTTGTTAGTTAGCCTTCCATTCCTGTGACAAAATATCTGATAATTATGACTTAAAGAAAAAAAGGCTTATTTTGGCCCATGGTTTCAGAGATTTCAGTCCATGGTCCCTTGCTCCCATCACTTCTGAGTCTGTAATGAGACAGACTATCATGGTGAAGAGTGTATGACAAAGTTGCTCTCCTCATGGTGGTCAGGGAGGGGAGAGGGAAGATGGGTATGGCAGATTGACAACTGGTGGTCAACTTGTAACCCCTAACTGAACTGAATGAGCATGGTGCTGTGTGTGGATGGCCCACCTCAGGATTGATGCCAACATAAAAAGGAGAATTGGACAGGAAGAAGTGTTATTGAATGTCCTGTTGCCACTAATTCTCCTGGAGGAGCTTGTCAAGCTTCTTTCCTGATATGAGCGTGGCAGTTCTCAGCATCAGAGGAGCTCAGGACCTTGTTGTTGCTGAGAATGGCTGTGGTTCACGTGGGAAGCTCTGGTCCTTACTTTGAGCATCACTTCCTGGCTCCAGTGCAGAACCCTCAGCCTACTGGTATAGATTCTTCATCCCGCTGGTGCAGACTTTCTAGCTTCTACTACTGACCTTTGGGCCTTCCCAGCACAATTCTGTTAGACAGACTTGCATGAGACACTGCTGTGGGCTCTAGGCCTCCAGTTGGATTCATGGGGGCCATTGTCATGGGCTCTAGGTCTTCAGCAGGACATCACTGCAGGATTCAGCCCCTCAGCTGTATTCTTTGGGTCTTTAGTGTGTGGACAGATTTCCTGTACTTTTTTGTATTTGACTCTTTGAGTGACTATTATAAAATAATGCTATAAATTTTGTGTCCTGTATTAAATTGTTTTTCTTGAAAATCCTGACTACAGCAGTGGGAAAAGCTAGTGGACTTCTTTCTCTCCATTCCATCTGGGTCCCCACTCTATTGGAAGCTGCCACTGACATTTTAGGGATGGTATTCAGCATTAGTTTACTGTCCTTTATGCAAATTGTCTCTGGAAACACCCTCAAAGACATACCCAGAAGTGTGGTTTATTAATTTCCTAGGCTTTTCTCAATCCAGTCAAGTTGAGAAGCAAGATTACCGCTCATAATAATAACTTTTTTCCTTTGAACTGTTATTTCTTTGTCGGCCAACTTAACTCTAGTTATTTAGCAACCTGAAAAGTGAGTAGGTGGTGAAATGTCACACTTTTATATACTTTATAATAAAAATCATGAACTTATAATTTATTTGGCTTTGCAGAATTCCACTCCTCAATGTATCTTAAAATGAACAGAAATTGTCCCTACATCTGTCAGTGAGGATTTTTTATAATAGATCCTTTATATATGCCTTCTTATTGCTGCAGTAGTTACTCAGATTTTCTTGGGTAAAGTAAGAACTTTGTTTAATGCTGATTCATTTGAAGTTAAACATAAAAATCCATATGGAACAATAACAAGCAGCCTTTTGAAAAAAAGAACATTTTGTCAACTTCCTAATCTTTAGCTAACAAGTCAGGAATAACTGAGGTAGAAACAAGTCTATGCAAGTGTAAATACAATCATAAACACAAAAGTAGCAACAATAAATGTATGAATATAAATAGATATAGATCAATATGTGTATGTTTGTGCATTTACATTCAATCACCCCTACACTGTGTAAATACTTCATATAGCTGAAGTAGAAATAAAATAAAATTATTCAACATAAATTGATTGCATTTAAACCATCTGTGATAAAATTCTTATTGTCTTGAAATTTCTTTGATAAATAAGGAAAATTAAATACTAAGCACTTGAATTGATAAACTATCCCTTTGCATAATAATCTGCAATTCCAAGTTTCCCTCTGCTGACTTGTTGAATGATACAAACCAATGATGGCGAACCTTTTGGATTAGAGCTGTCAATGATACAAACACCCTGCTGCAGAATGCATGGTGTAGGTTCACCACCACTTCTGTACAGCATTTGCTTCAACTGCTGCGCTTCTAGTCTTTCTTCATTTTCTGAATTAGCCCCTGCACCACAGAGGCCAGATAACACACTCCATGCTCTGTTAGCTTACTCAGCGATAAATCATCTGAGGCACCAACATTTGTTAATGCCTACTTAAAAGGGTCCCCTGGAAAATTTGTGCAAAAAGAAAATACTGTCAAACTAACTTCATCTCTTATTTCCACACCCTTTTATCTTTCTTTGGGTTTTTCAAAGGTGTCATTCTAAGTATTTGTGTTTGAGCATTATAAGACATTACAGCTGAATTGAAGATCCCATATGTAATTTCTAATGATTAGCTAGAACAAAAAACAATCAGGCCCTGTGTAATGATATGATAAGAGTTCTTTGCTCAGATATATTGTCATATTTACTAAATAAAACTTGAAGAACAGTTGTTCTATCATTCTTCCTTTTACTCATGGAAATAGCTTATTTTACACAGAAAAGCAGCATTGCTATGCGTGATAAATTGGTATTTTAAACTTTCACATAAAGCTTTAACTAAAATCACATTTTATGTATTTTTAAAGTGCCTTTTATATATTAAGAAACAGTAGATTATAAGACATCAAGAAAACAAACGTTCTGCCTCATTACATCAGTAATGTTTTCTGTTTTAAGTTTGAAAAACCTGTACTTTTAAAATGAATTTAGGGATTGTTGGGCTTCCTCACAGCATTTTACAGATGAGGAGTTGAAATTTTGAGTTATAAGACTTACTGAAGGTCATACAGAAAATTAGCATTAAAACTTTTGAAAGTGGTTGCTCTGTGTTCTCCTCACTTTTGGATTCTTGACAGTCAAGGATCGAGCCAAATGCCCCATCAGATGGCTACGCTAGGGCATCAGGCATATGGACTCTCTTCAGGATGCTAAATTTTATTACCAGAGCTAAATTTGAGATGAAAGGAAGACAGATGAAAAGAAATGTATTTGAGAGAGTAGATAAGGATAAAGAAAGAGAGGGAAGAATAAAAAAAAAGAGAGAGAAAAATATTTAAATATCCCACAAGTAGCCTAACTTAGACAACTGACCAATTAGGGCTGTGTGAGCCCATAGGGTGGAAAGAAAGACCCATGCTGAGTAGTTCAGGGGAAAGAGAGATTTCGCAGTCTGACCTGCTCAGAACGCTTGCTTTGCCGCCTGTTAGCAATGTGAACTTGAGGACGTTCACACAGCGATCGCACGGGATGCTCGCATGAGATGAAACACTGGGCGAGCACTGCCTGTTCGCTGATAAGAGCTCGCTGCCTGGAGCTGTGCTCTGCCCCAGGGCGCAGTTCCCCAGCCAGGGCTGTCCAAATGTGCTGGTCAAGATCTTCACGCAGAGGTGGAGGGCGAGGTTGCAATCGGTTATGGCGCAGACCAGTTCACATTAAACTGTAGGTCCGGACTAACATCCTTTTATACTCACTGAAGGAAAGACTACTTCCTCTCATTACTTTAAAATGAAACTTCAGTGAATCAGTTTTGTAGCTAGGATAAGGCGGAGCGATTGATGGAACATGAAACAGGCAGGCGCTGGTGTTCCCTGTTCGTTCCTCAGCCCAGCAAGCCTATCTTTTGTCCTCTTCCCTAATGTAACCTTCTTTACGAACTTTCAAACCTCCTACTGTATGCCCTCTTTTCACAGAAAAAGCTTATTAACAGGCAGAAACCATAACTGACTATTGCGGTTCCCATTCTGGGAATATGTGCATTGTAACAGAAGGTTCTGTGGGAAAGTAGCAAACATAAATTATTAAGGTTCGTCATGGACCAGGTGGGTGTCTAATACGTGGTGCATTATCCACTCCTCCGACTCAGTCTGTGAGTTAGACACAGTTATCTCAATCTGTGTAGATAAGAAAACAAAAAGGAAATTGAAACAATAGCAAGAAAATCTGTGTGAGAGGTGTCTATGGGTGTGGGGAGCAGAGAGAGGAGTGGGAATGCGAGGTCACTGAGGTCACTCTGGCTTGCTATTTGCATTCTGGAACTCCTTAGCCACATTATGTAGTCAGGGTCTCTTTTGAAAACATTATATTACTCACAGCATTTTGTCTTCAGACTGGTATTTTACCGTTTCTCCTGCTGATAACAATGGCTGGGTAATCTCAGGAAAATCACAAAATTGCATTTTCTTCTAAGACCCTTCATTCCTTCTAGTCTGTATGTTTTCAAAGGTGGGCATTCAAAACTTACAATAATAGGAATTTGCTTGCCAAAGTACTGGAGACATTCCTGTGAGTCCACCCCATTTCTTCTCTCTCCAAACCAGTTTTGTTTATATAATGTTTGCCTTTCAATTCTCTGATGTTTCAAGACCCTATATTTCTTTCTTTTTCACTCTACCCTTTAATGTAGTGAACTTTATGAGAAAGGTAGAATGTGTGAACTTCTGATATACTTTTTGGTGAAGATGATTCCAAGGCAACAACTGCCAAGTATGGGAAGGTGAAAAACAGTTGAATTAGATATTTGGAAATTTGTACACAATCATTCACCCTGATATCTCTTTCTTCCAAATAAGTTGTTGTTTTGGTAATATGGATAACAATTATGATGCGATGAAGTTATTCCATCTTTTTCTGCACATTGAAGTAGTAGGGAGACTTTAAGAGCTGTATTTGATTAGCTCTCCATTTATAAAATAATATAACAGTGATTCAGTGTGTAAGGTTAGCAAAGGCAAAGAAAGCAGACTGAATCTGAGAA
Organism: Cuniculus paca; assembly: GCA_004365215.1. NCBI lineage: Eukaryota > Metazoa > Chordata > Mammalia > Rodentia > Cuniculidae > Cuniculus > Cuniculus paca. Next base: position 9,360 of record RJWT010018115.1, read on the forward strand.
CTGTTTCATCTATATTTTAATCAGAAATGAATTATATACAACAATCTGCATTTAAAGAAAAACTTGATATGCCCAAAGTCATCCCTAACAACATCAATAATCATTATTATTATTGAATTTTCATTCGCCCAATCTAATTGTATGATGCCAAAATTGGCAACCTAAAGAAATACTGACTTCATAGCTTGTTCAATGAATTTCCAACAGGAAAACAGAAGTCTAGGCTGAATTCTTTCCCTAAAGAAAAAATCTATTTTTTTATTGTACTTGAGGGGTTAGAGTGATAGAAACAATATATTAAGTGATTGAAAACTATTAACAATAAACTGAGTCCTTTTCAAAGTGTCATTTTTAACCATTTCAGAAAATATGAGTGTTTGGAAAAATAGCTTACTAACTTCTACCCTTTAATGAGAAAAAAAAAGTCACTACAGAAATTATTTCATGCATAAGATGCTCCTAAATAAATAAGAGATAAAAAGGCAAAGCTAGGATTTTAATACTTTGCCACACCTTTTTTTCTTTCTTCTGTTTTCTTTTATTTTTTAAAAACCATCCTGTGTTACATGGACCTGTGTTATTTTATATTCATCATACATAAAAACCAAAAGTAACTTCATGATTCCATGGAAGTTATAAAAGTTGCATTTTCTTTCTCATTTTTAGTAGCTGATTTGTTTGCATGAGATTTGAATCTATGGGAGAGTAGTAACTCTTACTGAAAAAAACAATGCATATTTACATTTTTCTTTTTCATTACGTTTTCACAGCTTAATTGTTTGACAACTATGTAATTAAAGTTATATACTTAATTGTATTTGTTAACCCCTAACCTTGAGACTTTAATAATTCTGAATGATTTTTAGGCTAACCTGTGGTTTTTCTCTATTGTTCTATAAATGGGATATCTCATTTCAATCAGAAATGTAAATAGTTTACTCTTAAGCTTTATCCTCAGCAATCTGACTCTACTGTGATTAGGTGTAAGACATCAGCCAATATTTCTAAGCCTCAGTCCCCTCACTGATAAAATTAAACTGATAATGTTATTAGGAAACTTAAATGAGGCTATGCATAAGTGCATTTATCATGGTGTGTACACTAAAGAAATGGCAAGTAAATGTTCTTCATCTGTGTGAAACTCTGGGCTAGGGTGTTTTGTTTTGTTTTTTTTTTTTGTCCCTGGTATTTAACATGGGGCCTCATGCATGCTGAATATATGCTTAACTATTGAACTACAACTCAAGCCTCTGAATTAAGTTTCATCATTGCTTAACATATATAAAAAATAACTCAGGAATCCAAAAAAGACTTTGTTTAAATTACTCCAGTGTAGAGCAGGATTATGTGGATATTAGTGATATCTTTAAATGTATTCATTTACTTAGGCTTCACCCATTAAGTCACTAAGGAAAACAAATGCGCGTTCTAACAATTTTAGTATTGCTCAAAACCTTCTTGGGCATTACTTACAGAAAACCCCAACTGTAAATTTGGAGCCATATTTCAAAAATATTAGTGTCATTGTTTTTATTTGACTAAAAATCAAGCTCATCCTTTAGGGGTGAGGAATGTCAAATGAGATACTTTATCTTATTTCAAAGATCCTTGTAAATCATAAAAAGCGATATAAATATAAAATGTCACAGAATAGGGCATTAAAAGATGTATGTCTTCATTGAGAATATTAAAAATTATGCCTCAGGCTTTTAAAGAAATTCTGAAAACCTCCCAGAGCTTTGAGCACTGGCAGCAATTTTCTGACATGTCTATCATTTCCAAAGTGCATAGCGGAGTAGACAACACCCATTGGAGCATGTAAAACTTAGAAAATAAAGAATATTTACTGATTCTACCGATTTTCTTATTATTTTACTTTTACCCATTGCTTGGCATTTCTCAATTTTTGAATCAATAATTTTATCCGGACATATCTTACACTGCTAACTTCTTCAATTTGTTTGCTTTTGATATTAAATTCTACTAATTTGGGGGTCAGAAATTTCATCATAGCAAGTCAATCCTGTAGCAGAGTTGTAAGTCAGTATTGCTTTTTTCCAGGAATTATTTAAATAAGAACTGGGGTTGAAGTAAAAAATTGTAAAAATGGGATTACCCTTGTAATTTGTGGAGTGATGAGATGAATACAATGAATTACACACAGAGCGGATTGGGGAAGAACTCTCAGTGTGTGGAATGAGAAACAAGATTGGATCACATAGTGTTTCTTGATTTGGAGAACCTACTTTCCCTTAATATTGCTTGCTTTTGAATAAGTACTCTTCAGCTCTCTGTCAGAGGTCATTTCAAGTCCTCTTGATTGCTTTACTTCTGAAGTTCAGCATTTCACTTTTCTATTCTGTGATTTTGTGTTAATTATATTCTCACATTATCGACTGGATGTGATACTTCTTAATAAAAGCTGACTTATCTCTTCCTCCTCAAGTACAGCTTTAGATGTACCCTATCCGCGTCTGGCAAGACACCTTATCACATCTGGGAAATTAGGAACTCTGGATTAACAGCTCTGCTGATGTGCACAGAGGAAAAGAGCCAAAGCATTGCATTCCACATGTTCTGTGTTGTGTGTCTAGATGTTCATCAGATCCTTAGAAATCCATAAGTAGCAAATTTGTTCAACATCAAGCTTTTAAAAGAAGCAACAAATAATGTATTGAAAATGAGGGACTATATCATTTTTTCCAGAAGAAAATGATCAATGTCCTTTATACATTTTTCCATCAAATAATTAAAGCTTTATTGGAGTTATCCCGGAGCATGTGTGTGCTTGGCATTACAGCTACATTCCTTGGGCAGAGACAGGAAGTGGGCAGAGTCACAACACCAAAGATGCATTTTGAAGATAATGAAATATAACCCAGCTACTATGAAATATTCAGCTTTAAGATTTGTCAGTGACTATGTTACATCAGATAAAAATTATCAAGTCTCTTCAATGAAATTATGTGAAGTCTCTTCAGTAATCTACTCTATGACTTAGACTTTTATTAATTTCCATCTTTAGCTCACAAAAATGGAAGAATCTCTTGAAACCGCATGCATAACACTTACTATTGTGTATTTAGATTGACTTAATGTAATTCTATTTCTAGTACTTTAGGAGATTCTCTGTATTGCTTCCATTGTCTGGCAAATATACCTTCAAATGAAAACATTTTCAGTTTTATAAAGAAAGGGGTTTGGAACTGAGAAGAATAAAATTACGGATACATTAAATCCTTCTTATTTAAATTCACTTGTGAGGTTTTCACAATTTTAGATTTAATATGTTAGAATTTAAGAAGGTTTAAGTAAGACTGAAAGAAGATATTATTTTAAAGCAGTCTATTATTTAAGCATTGATTTTTAAGTACTCTGTGAATCTTCCAACATCGTTTCTTCTAAGAAGTTAGTGTGACATACCTTTTCATAAATATAATTACTATATTCAAAAAGATCTTTTGTTTTCCAGGCATAGGAAGGGAGGGGAGAAAGCCAGCCTCCAGGATGCTATTTCAGGAGGAGAGTTCCATCAGGAGAGCACGAGGAGGGCCATCAGTGCACCGAGCAGGGTGAGTGTCACCTGGTCAGTCCCTGTCGTACAGCTCACACCAGCTGTGTCCAGAATGTTGCCGCCATCAGGCTGGTGGATGTGTTTCACATCACTGAGGTTCAGGTCCTCTGGCATCCCTGCAAAAGCAAATGAAAAAGCACAGGCTAATGTATGACAACTTCACCCTATGGCAGGGACAGGGTCTCGGGCCCAGAGTTAGGGCACCATTTTTGTTTTTGTTTTTTGGTAGCATTTACTAAATGATTAGTGTGATACAGGGAAGTAATCTTGCCTGTTTTACATTACAGATTTCAGGCTTGTTATAGTTTGTGTCTATGTGACCCCCCCAAGCCTCATGCAGTCATGGAAGCAGCTGAATCTATCCTTTGTGATTGGTTCTTTGTCTAGTGCTGGGACTGGCAGTGTGAGTGCTGCACTCGCCCAGGGGCGGAAGTGGCATACAATGTAAGGGAGGGAAGAAGGCGTGTTTCTCCCCTTTTTCTGCCTTTTCACTCCTGTTGCTTGTGATTGCCATAGTGGCTGCCCCTCAGCTACACCATTCTGCCTTGGAGTCAGCTGAGTATGGACTAAAACCTCCAAGAACTGTAAGAAATAAACCATTCCTTTCTTCATTTTGGGTATTGGGTATTTTGTCTCAGCAAGGAGAGAAAAGTAACCAAGACAACGCCTTTGTGTAGGAAGTGTTCAGAAATTCTGTGAGAACACATTAAAGAGTTTTCCTGGTTCTTGAACTTTTGGGACATTTCTCTAATGGTACTGACTGATAACAAGGTAAAAAAAATTAATTGCGATATCTGGAGGTATGGCATTAATGGCTGCCCTAGAGCTGCATTAAGTAGAGTAAACATGAAAACTTTTCCATGAAAATCAAATCAGGTAAGAAGAAATAATTGAATAAGATTTTCTAAAGTATAGCTTCCATAAACCATATTCTATTAGATTAAAATAGTTGTAGGATATTTTTAAAATTTATATTTTTCATTAATGAATTATAATTATATATATTTATGTGGTACAAAATGATGTGACGGTTTTTCATGTAATCAGAAATAATTAGATACAGCTAATTAATATATATTTCTTTTTGTAATAAGAATATTTGAAATTTACTTTCTTAGCAATTTTGAAATATGCAGTGCATTTTTATTTGCTATAGTTAGCATTCTGTGTAACAGTCTCCAAAACTTACTCTTTCTATCCAAGTGAAACTCTTTATCCAGATTCTTCCCATAACTCTGAACCCTAGCTCCAGGCAATCACCATTCTATACTCCACTATTATGAGATCAACTGGTTTGGATTTCAAATATAGGTGAGATCAGGTATAGGACTTCATTGGAAATGGATTATATAAAAATAGCAAAAAGAATAAATTATTCCCTTTATATACACACACACATATATAGGGATGGGGTTTTAGACATCTGTGAATAGATAAAACATTTGTCAATTTAGTCAATGGAGATTAGGGATAATAAAAGGAGAAAAAGCCATCAAAATATGGAACAAGTTAGATTCTTATTATGTCTCTCTGTGCTGTGAAAACTGACTAGCTGAAGAAGAGACCAGGCCCTAAATTATTTGTGATGAATGACTGTTTTCCTAAAGAAGTTTGTGATAGTATGATATACTTAGGGAATTGCTGATTTATCACCTATTAGCTAGTGTCACCAATGGCTGGAGGTCATGTGACTCTGAATTAACTCTTGGCATACTGCTATCTGTTACAATTAACAGATTTAAATTCAGTGTTACTACAGACACAAATATTGACATCATAATTACAGTGAAACTAAAAAAACCCTTCATATGAGGAAAAATCAATGTTTATGTAATTATGTCAATACATATATATAATTCAGAAGGTAAGCTCTACTGCATTCAAGGATAAGAGCAATAAAACAAAGCAAAGCTCTACTGTTCTGACATTGATTTTACAGCCTGAGCTCTTGCATTATTATTCATTGTTTGGGTACCTGTTTTGCCCTTCTGTGTCATTAGGCAAGATAAATAAACTAGTGATTTTTTTTTTATAGGGACTGGAGTGCAGTGAGAATATTTTAGTCATGGTTTTATACCTTTTGTTAAGCCAGAGCTTAACAAGGAGCTATGAGGACTCTAGGCAATTGAAAACTGAAACTTTTTTCCATAACTACATAAATTTGAGATTTAAAGGATGTACTTTTCTAACCATAGTGACTTGGTGTCTAGATTGGATTCATGTATAACATTTCTAATAACGTTCTAAACTAGTATTTCATTCGTTCATTCATTGATTCATTGATTCATTGATGAGTTAGACATTGTTCTGGAATCAAAGGAAACCATGGTGAGTCCAAGCCTGCGAACAAAACAAGGCCAGGGAGCTGAACCTACTCACAGATCTCCTATCTGCAAGACAGAAAATGCCAAGAAGCTATACTGCCTTCCATCAGGTGCTATTTTAACATCTCGGGGAGCAATGCTAATAACAAATTAAACAACCCTAAAGATTAGAACCCTTGAATGAGAAGTATGTGAAAGAATTCAAGATCCCATTAAAAACATGACAATTATGGCTGCAGTTGCAGATCAAGTTGTAGACCTGCCTTGACATCGGTTAAGAAATGTTAGCATACTGAAAAGGCCGGATCCTTGATTATTTGACATAATCGTTGTTTTCTTAAAGAAATTTAATTACTCAAGTTTGCAAATGATGCCAAAAGTACTAAAGACTCAGAAAAATTAGTTTGGGGATTTAATACTTGAATAGATTGAACAAAAACAAAGTAATTTTTGATCAATGTCTTATGTGTATTATAACACATAAAGGTTATAGTAAGTTCATATTTCTGCCCTCGGCAGCTTATAGTACGGTGGGAGAAAAATAGACAGCTATTAAAAATCAGTGTAATTTGGTTTTTTTGCTTTTTTCTATTTCTGAGACAAGGTCTTGCTACACAGTTTAGACTGGCCTTTAACTCACTTTGTAGGCCAGGCTAGCCTGGAACTCACAGTGATCCCCCTGCCTCAGTCTCTCAAGTGCTGGGATTACAGGCAAGTGCCACCATGCCTGGCTAAATCAGTGTAATATTAAAGTTGGGTGCATGCTGGGTGGCTGGTTCTATTAAATATGGACAAAGAAGATACCTTGTTTAGAGAAGCCTTGGATCCTGAAACAGTGAAATGTGTTAATTCATTTGTCTGTGTCTCCAGAGTATTTGGCATGGCACCAAGTATTGTCCCAAGTACTTCACACATACTAAATTGTATAAGTTTTACAAAAACCTCATATAGTAGGCACTTTTATTATGCCTATTCATGCAGCTGAGGAAACAGAGACACTGGGAAGCTATGTAATGTTGGCCAGTGGGGGCAGACAGCATAACCAGAAGTGTGGACCAGTGCGAGCTCTGATCACCTATTGCATTGACATCAAGCAAGCATTTTGCTGGACATTTAAAAAAAATCAAGATTTAAGTTGAGAAAAAAGATTATGCATGCTATTCACGAAGTGCATTAGACCTTTTTCTCTTCTTCCTTGACGTTTGGGGTGACTGATTGTGTGGCAATTCCGTGTATTAAGTGAGCAACTGAAAGTATTCAAGAACAGAATACAAGTGGACAAGTGAGAAGGATGAATCAGAGAGGAGTCCAGCTTCTTTTCATCCTGTGTGCATGGGCTTTTTCCAGGAGGCAGAGGAGTGTTGGTATTTTTCCCTATTTTTATTTCTTCTGTCTGCAGATTACAAAATTTCTCCAGGCAAAAAGACATGCTTAAAGAACATTTTCTTTATTTTTAGTAAAATATTTGCACGAGCACTAGGACTTACTTATTATTGTCAAGTGGCTGACAATTCACAAAATTTGTGCTGGAGAATGAAAATATAGTAAATGCATGTGTCGACAGACTCTTTATGCTTATATGAGTCAAAAAAAGATAAAAGTTACTCGATATGTTTTTCATCATCACAGTAATGAAAGTATGGGGTAGACTGAAATATTGGGAACTGGACTGTAAAATATGACTTGAATTCAGCACCACATGAACATGAAATCCAAATCTCTGTACAGTTGATCTATTTTTAAGGTACTTTAGTCATGACATCTCAAAACATGCCTTTTACATAATATACTTTTAATGAACACTGTTGAATGGATAACGGAATAATAAGCCTCTCTCTCACAATAGAATAAGTTGGATGGAATCATCCCCACCCTAATATTGAGGAACAGATGTAGAAGCAATGAAGTAACAAGGCTGTGGTTGAGTATCAGTTATGTCACATTTAAATGTGGTTCTCATTGATTTGAGTGCCATGGTTTTGGTCACTGCAAATCAAAGCATTGAACTTACAGTTAAATTCTGGCATTACTGAATCTCGTTGGTTGACATTGACCATGAACTTTAAGATGAGAGCATTTTAGGAACTTTAAATGAAAGCACTTTCAGTAAGAGAGAAGAGAGTTGTTCAAAACATCTTGCTGCTAGATAATTAAATCAATATTTGAAAGATAAGCTAGATTTTTATCTAACAGCATTTTCCTAAAGGATATGTTTATAGAACCAAAAACTTAAGTATAAGTAATGAAAGAGCAAATAAAATGCATACTTTGACATTTTTATTTATTTGGAAATGGACAAACTTATAGCTTGTCAGAACTTACAAAGGAAAAGTCCATTAAAAATAAACTCTGCCTATCACAGAACACCATAACATGAGTTAGGGGACATGTTGCAAAGTGAAGGAAATATTGTACTAGGTAACATAGGAAGAGTCTCATAACCTATATGAAAACCATGTGTTCCATAGAACAGGGGTGAAAGAAATAATGGCAATGTACAGAAAAATAAGAAGATACTGGAAAGCAAGCAGATATAATTTTATAAATAATGAAGTGTCAATTAACTTTTGCTTAATTGACAGAAGCAGGGCTAAGAAGAAAATATATTGGCAACGATATTATAAGAAATATGCTAAAATTTATCAAAAGTGAACAATGTGTAGAAGCAATAATTTGATACTTATGAAACAATTGAAAAAATTAAGAAAAGAAGCATATATTTATTTAAAAAATGTTAAGCAGTGTGTTGATGGTATAAACGATAACCATTAAGTGTCCATTAGTAGGGAATGCATCCACCTATTAAATAAGTACTCACAAATAAATATTTATTTATAGAAAATGTATATTGGTAAATTTATATGAACTTTTATTATGCTTTTATTTTTATTTTTTTATTTTGAAAAGAATATAACCAAACAAAATAAAACAGAATAGAGTCAATCACAACAAAACAATGAACATGGTACATGACTTCTAAACAGGGCAAAAAGCAGTCAATAATGGCTACCATAATGCCTCTTGTTATCTTCAATATAACTATCCATACCATCAGGGATAAATAAAATCAAACAAAATAGAACAAAATAAAACCAGTATAAAAACAAAAACAAAACTAAACAAACAAAGCAGAACAATGTAAGCAATACAGAACTTCAAGATACTAGTAAAACAGCAGTGGCTACCATAATGCTTCTTGTTATCGTCAGAATAGTTGCCTACACCTTCAGACATAATACAATCAAACTACACAGAAGAGTAAAATCAATCAAAACAAAACAATGGAAGCAATACAGGGTTTCTAAACAAGATAATTGGGCATCCTCGATGGTTGCAATTATCTTTAAAATAACTGTCCATGCCATCAAGTATAATAAAATCTAACAAATCAGAATAAAATGAAACTAATCAGAACAATGAAGACAATATGAGTTTTGAATCATGATAATAGATTAACAGTGGTCACTTCCTTCCCTTTTTAGGTAATTTCTCCCCTTTGACTTTCCCAATATGTATTGTGCATTTTGGATCCCACTAACTCCTTCAGTTTGTTATACTAGGGAGAGAGCACGAAATTCACCCATGTGACTCTGAACCATTTCATCCATGAGCATGATCTCAAGTTGCCTCCATCCACCTACAATAGCCTTAAGGTTATCTTCCTTTATAGTTGAGTAGGTTTCCACCACATAAAATGCCATGTCTTTCTTGTTCATTCTGTAGTTGATGGGTAAGCTACCCTTACCTTTTTTTTTTTTTTTGG
>RJWT010018116.1:0-19031 GCA_004365215.1 Cuniculus paca
AAAGAAAGAAAGAAAGGTAAGAGGCTTTAGGTAAATAAGAAAACTTTGCCCTGTGTGCCAAAAAAATGTTACCGGAAGAAAGCCACTAACCCTAGGTGAAGTCTCCCACCTGGCCTGTGCCTGCAGCTCTCTCCACGCTGCGGGCTACTCTCCTCCTCTCCCTAGTCCTGCCCGCTACTCCTTCCTTTTTGCTAATGAGTAACCAACCCGCAGAGGTTGTTGCTTTTCCCATCCTGAGCTCAGTTCCCACTGTAATAATTGCTCCTTACTTCCTGGTTTCTTTTGGTCTGTGATCTAACTGGGTTTCTAGTCCTTACCCCTCCTTCTACCACACCCAAGAGAGACCAGCCCCTTACCCTGACCAGGAACCAGACTCTTAAAGCAGCCGCCAGTTCACTCCTTCCTTCATTTCACCCTGGAGAAACAGGCTGGCCCAGCTGACTTTTGCCTTGCAATGTTCCCAGCACAAAATTTCAGAGCAGAGATTTCTTTTCCCTCCCATAATGAAGTAGGATTTTTTTTTTTTTTGGCCACTGCTAGGGAAAACAAAGAGGCAAATTCTACTGCTTCAGTATTTGCTGCCAGACACATGGCAATTAGGAAAGAATCATTGAATCCTTACCTTTTTCTATCTTTCTTCTTTTTTTTTTCTTCCCCATCATCAGGAATAGATTTTAAGAGCCTCAAAGTATACTCACAGTCTGAAAAAGTAAGAGAAGGGCTGGCTAAAACACTGAGAACCTTAAACACTGGTTTTTCCCAGACAGACATTTAATTTCCCATTCTTCAAGTATTATTTCTGAAACACACACACACACACACACACACACACACACACAAGCATGCACACTAGGTAATCAACCAGTAAAACAAAAACCAGTGAATGGGTTCTTTGGGACCTGCGATAGGAATTCTTCCTGTAAACCTTTGATCTCCAGGGCTAAACTGGTCCTCACTAACTTGGTGGTGGTGATCGGCACAGCTCAGGGACTAAGGAGCCTGAGATCAGGGCAGCCACAGGAGGCAGTCAGTGGCTTCGCCCTGCTTACCTGGTTAAGGGAAGCTGCCTTCACAAATGAGTTCTCCGGATCTGAAGTGCAACTGGGCAGTAAGCCTGCACAGGCAGATAAACTGGTGTTTGTACTGGTCAGAGAACACTCCAAAGCTTTTTAGGATGTGTCTTTTGTTTTTGTAGAAGATGTTTCTCTTTAGAACTTCTTTCTTAGAGCTTGGGGTTACAGCTCAATGGTACAGCACATGTTTAGCAATCCTGGATATAAACACTAGTTACCCCCCCCCAATTTTTTTCTCTCTTAAAAATAATTTTTCCATGTGTTGTCAGAGCCTTTAACCTAGCTAATCCACCCCTTAGATGATTTTAAAACTCTGTTCTTCATCAAACTGCAAAGCATTTTTAGTAATTAAAATGCTCAACCTCAAGAAAAAGAAAAAGCAAGGGGTTTATCTCAGTGGCATAATCACCTGACTGGCAAGTGCAAGGTCCTGAGTTTGATTCACGGTACAAAAAAAGAAAGAAGAAAAGTCAGAGAACCATGTCCCAACCAGAGCTGCTATTATCTTGTTCTAAAACCAGGCACTAGTAGGTCATTCGGTTAGAGCAAGGCCTTGTGTCACGCCTCCAAAAGTCTCCAGCTATTCCAAGTCACAGCAGAAGTAATGATTTGCAGGAACAGAAAAACTAAAAGCCTAGCCAGATCTTTGATATTGTTATTTGAAAATTTTGTCACCTAAGTAGACTATCGGTAGAGATCCACAGCTTAGATAGAAGAGAAAATTGCAATTATAAAATACTGATAAGCTGTAAAGAATATGTAGTTTCAAACTCTAATTTTAAAAGAGCAGTTTTTAACAATGCTGTTAAAAAGAGGGTAGAGATGGTGAAGTCTTTCCTGAGACATCTACATGATCTAGAAACGAAGCTTGGAAGCAGCCAGAGATGTAATCACATTCAATTCATAATTGAGTTTGACTTCAAAAATCTGAAGGTTCTCGACTCAAGATGCCTTCACCGTGATTATGACAAGACATTCTGGAAAAAGACAAAGCTCCCCACCTCCACAGCAAAGTCATGGAGCAACTGAATGAAATCAAAAAAGCATCCAACCATCCAAAGATGTCAGATGTGCAGTGGGCTGAGTAACAGAGCTGACTGACGGCTGGAGAAAGGTTTCCTTGTGTCAACAGTGTGAGAATTCTCCAGTCACCCAAGCTTGGAGCCTGCATGATCCTTTACTCATGCCATGGATTCTTTCAGCTAATCAATCACTACAGTAGGCTCAGCCTTCCTTTTCATTTATTCTACAAACTTTTTAAAAACCAATTTCATCTGAATGACAGTTGGGCATTAAACAGAAAATAAAATATCTTCCCTAGATCATCCCACAGACAGCCTACCTGATCTCCCTTCCTCTGGCTTATTCCTATCTCCAACTCATTTTGCATACCAAGATAAGCAGTGCTCATAAGATCTTAGAAAGCAGTTTTTATAGTAGTACAGATGACTGAGGTACTATGTAAGAGCACTAGTAAGAGGAACTCAGTGTTGGAGAGCTTTCTGTGTGCCAGGCGTTGTGCTACAATGTTACAAATAATACATCAATTAATTCTCATAAAACAAAAGCATACTGATGATAGTATATTTATTTATTTCAGAGAAGAAACTGAGGCTGACAGATTAGCTAACTTGCCTAAGGTCACACAGCCACCAAGCAGTTGAACCACAAATAACAGCTTGGAGTCAGTCTGTCTGTCAAGCCTGAGACTGTAAATCCTCAGTTTTACCACTCTCTGATAATCTGTCATTCTTCTGTATAAAGTCCTTCAGTACTTTCTAAAAGATTTGGAATAAAGCCTAAACTCCTAGCATGGCACACAAGGCCCCACCAACTCCACCAACTTTAAATCTCTCACTCCCATACATAACCTGTGCCGCAGGTCCCCAAACAACTACGAGTACGGTACCTTGTTCCTCTTCCTCACCTCTGTGTCCTCCTAGCCTGTTGCCTGGAGGCTTCCTTGGATTCAAGAATCACTTTCTCCCAAACTGAATGGTAGGCATCTGTGCATTCCTGAAAGTCTGACACCTGCTTCCACATGCTGGCTTGTTGAGTCCTACTGGGTCCCCTTATTTTTACTGGTTATCTTTCCTAGAAGAATAGAATTCTTTTCTGTGACTCTCCAAGGATTTGTATGATGCTCAATATGCAAACAGTAGACACTCAATAAGTGATTTTTTTAAATTAATTAACTCATTCTTTAAGAAGCAGGGAAAGAGACAGAGAGAGAGAAGGGGAAAGGGAAAGGGGTAAAAGGAAAGGAGTAAGAAAGGAAAAAACTCTTTGGGGTAAGACAAACACTTAGGAAATATTTACCACAGGTAGGGGGAGTTCCAGAACATGAAAATTACCTGGAGCACAGAGGAGATAGCAACTTTCTGTCTACTGCTTTTCAGCCCCTTCTTTTCCTCTCGTATGGTTCCCTGCATGTTGAGTGCCTTTTCCAGCCACCTAACCTGTTCTCCCTGCTGGCACTCTGCCTCTCATTCTTATAGAATATTGCCACCACATTAATCTTCTTATATCATTCTCCTGCACAATAACCTTCAACAGATCCTCATCACATGCAAGATAGAGCTTGGAATTCAAAGCTAAGAATTTGTGCTTTGTTCAGTTGTTATCAGATGAACCTTTTCAACATCCCCCTCCATTATTACTCGCATTAGCTCTCCTGCTCAGTCAGATTGGTTTAGTGGGTCTATCAGTGAGACCCATCTGACCCCATATCGCATCCTGTCTCTTCCAACATGCCTTCGCTTCGTGTTCCTTCCCTTTCCAGCAGAGGCCTGCCTGCCTTTCAAGGGCTGAATAAAAACCCCACACTTCTGTTAGGTCTTCCACCATGCATTCCTGACAAAAATAATTTCTCTCTGGAATTTTTTCTGGCTCAGCATCACCTACCCCCAATACACACAGAATTAAATGAATTTGGCCATTCTCCTATATCTGCTCTGCGAAACACTGCTACACAAAACCCACTACTATGTGGCTTTATCCCAGGACAAATCAAAGATCTCTGACTCCTACTTGGCCTGCAGAGTTGCTGGATGTGGCAGTTGGGTCACCACAGTTTCCTTTGACTTCTCATGATGCTGTTAAATCACCATGATTCTCCTCAAGGTCTCTGTGACACCCATTTGTCTAATGACCTCTCACAGGAGTTCACTGAAATTCCAGATCTATGCAATGTTAATTAATTCCATGTTCTTTACCCGCATCCAGAAAAATTATATCTACAGCTGCAAATATTTGCACTGTTTTTCCTCCTGGGACAAAACTTCTGTTTGTTTATCCAATGTCCAATATTTTCTTCCTTACTATAGGTTGTTACTTTTATAGAAGGAAAAAGCTAAAGACTGCACCTCCCTACCCTCTTTAAAGCTGGGAGTGGCCAACGAACAAATAAATTAGAAGCCTTTGGGTTAGGGCTCCAAGAAAGTGCCTTAAGAGACACTCAACCAGGAGAGTTACTTTTTTCTCTTCCCTTTTTTCTCTTTCCTCCTGCCTGGAACTCAGTGGCGATTACTGGGCATCCGGCAGATATCTTAAAGCATAAGGTGATTTTAAAATTGGAAAAAGCTGGCTAGGGATGTCCAGAGGCTTCAGTTCAATCCCCAGCACTGCAAAAGGAAGATGATACGAAAGGAAGGAAGGAAGGAAGGAAGGAAGGAAGGAAGGAAGAAAGAAAGAAAGAAAGAAAGAAAGAAAGAAAGAAAGAAAGAAAGAAGGAAAGAAAAAAGAGAGAAAGAGAGAGAGAAAGAAAGAGACAGAGAAAAGCAAAACAAAAAAAGATAAAGGAAACCCATCTTACTGTGACCCAACAACAGCTACCTTCAAACTTCTTTGCAGTCTATGTAAACTTACTTTGATTCTTTGTTATATCCTGACTGACATGCTTTCAATGGCAGAAAGATGGTTAAATCTCCCGCCTATGTTCTAGTTTATCCTCTTGCAATTCTGATTCCATTAATTTTTCATGTTTTTTTGTCTTTCTTTGTAAGTGCCTTCCTCAAATGCATATAGTCAACTCTAAACTGTCATGAAAGAAAAAATGAAATAAAAAGACTATAGAAAGAATATAGGAGGAAAAAGAAAAATTATTGATTTCTATATTCCACTGTAGCTACTGCACTGTCTTTCTTATTCCATTAGCCATACTTTTCAGAGAAATATTGAATATTCCCTTTCCCTGTCCTCTTTGATTTCTGCTCATGGATTGCAGTCTGGCTTTGTCTGCTGACATAGTGCACAAGTAGTCCACCGAATGTCAAAGCCTAACCATTTTCAAAATCTTATCACTCCTTTGTAGCCTCTTTCTGTTGGCTGCTCCTTCCCATCTGACAAAGACAGATGTTTTATGTCTTCCACAATGCTGTCTCCGTTGCTTTCTCCTTTACATGACACTCCTTCTCAGTATCTTGCAAGTTGGTCTTTCACCTCCTGGGAATCCTTTCTGGGACTCTAGGCTCTCTTCCTCTAACACACTACTGAGTGGTCATGCCATTTGTATCTATCACCTTTATATTGCTAACTTCCAAAACTATGTCTTTACCTGAATTGATCTGCTGAGACCTCAACCTACTAAATATAATCTTCCAAAATTTACCAGAGGAAGGTCAATTTCAAATTCAATGGGTCCAAAATAATGTTAATTATCATTCTCCAAAACCTTTTATTTTTATTATTTTCTGCCTTGGTCAAAGTCCTGTCGAACTGGAATATTAACATTAGAGAGCATCCTAAACTCCTCATTTTCCTTACCCACCACTGGAGATCAGTGACTACACCCTGTGATTCATTTTTGCTCTCATAGATGAACTCAGGAGATCTTTGAATCTTTCCTCAAAATTTTAATAATCTCCAAATTGGTGATTCTCTCTCTTCAGTCCCATATTTCTCCCACCAACCACTCTATAGGCAGAGTGAGCTTACTGAAGTATATATCTGTTCATATCATACATTTTAGAATACTTTAATGAAAAGTAGAAAGTAAAAGTAATCAGACTGCATGATATCAAACATATTACATACCTACAGTAATAAAGACTATATAGTATTGTCAGAATGGACACATAGATAAATGGAAAAGGAGAGAACCCAGAAATAGGCCCATGCAAATTTGCTCTTCATTGAGATGAATAATTTCACCATCTCAATGAAAGTGGAAAAGCAACTTAATCAAGAACAGTAGCCTTTTCAGAAAATGATGTTGAAGTAATTGGACATCAATAGACAAAACAATAAAACTTCATGGAATAAAGAAAAAGAAAAAGCTTGCTTTAAGTCTCACAACTTACAAGAATTTAAATATAGGGGGAAGTCTTCAATATCTAAGGCTAATCAAAGAATTCTTAGACTTGACACAAAAACCGCTATTCATAAAGGGATAATTAATAAATTAGACATCATCAAAATGAAAAACTTGGCCTACAAAGACCTGCTAAGAAAATACAAAGGCAATGGGAGCACACTTGCAAACCACATCTCCAACAAAGAGCTAACATCCAGAATATGGAATATGTGAAGAAGTCTCAAAACTCAATAGTACAAAAACAAAATGTGAAAGTAAGCAAAAGACAAGAGCAGATACTTCCCTAAAGAAGATGTGCAGATGGAAAATAAGCACATGAAAATATCTTTAACATCATTAGCTTTCAGAAAGGCAAATTCAAAATGCAACAATAATAGGAGAGTACTATACCCCATCTGAATAGTTACATTAAAATAACACCACAAAATGAGGGTAGGTAATGAAGTGGAAAAATTGGATCCACTTATATTACATAACTATACTATGAGCTGCGCTCTCTTTCATACATTGCTGGTGAGAATGCAAAACAGTACATCAACTCTCTCGATAACAGTTGGCAGCTTATACAGATAAATAGAGAATAGATAAATAGACAGGCATACATTTATATATATATGTACATATATTTAAATGTGGTTTATACGTATATATTTCATGCAACTATTGTACAGTAGTACAATAGCAGTTATGAAAGTTTACATTCACAAAGAAATGTGTACAAATTTTTATAGTAACCTTCTTCATAATCACTCTAAATATGAAACAACTCAGATGGTCTTCAGCAGGTGATAGACAAAGCGTAATGCATACATATTATAAAATACTATTTAATAATAAAACGGGTGCTTGACACCTACAACAAACCTGGATAAGTCTTTGGAAAATTATGTGGAATAAAAAAATGCTGATCCCCAAAGTTTACATATTGCATAATCCCATTTGTATGACATTCTTAAAATTAAAAAATCATATATATGCAGAAATCATTAGTGGTTGCCAGAGTTTAAAGAGGGTATGTAATGTTCAGGTAAATGGATATGGCTGTAAAAACATAACCTGAGAGACCACTGGGGTAATAGTACTATTCTGTGTCTTGGCTAAATCTATGTTATTATACGCGTTATTATAAAGTACTGTAGTTTCTTGATAGGTCATCATTGAGAGAAGTTAGGTAGAGTTTATATGAGATGTCTTTGTATTATTTCTATCAACTCCTTATACCTATAATTATCTCAGATTTTAAAAGTTAAATTTAAAAACCCAAGCCAAAACATCTCCAATAGTTACTCATTGCCTTCAGGACACAGAGCCTATTCAAGATGGCATAGAAGGCCCCCAGTCATCACATTCCTAACTCCAGACTCTTCCATTGTTTACCAGTCATAATTCTTTTTTTTTTTTTTTTTTTTGCGGCACCTGGGATTGAACTCATGACCTTGCACTTGCCGGGCAGGCGCTTAGACCGCTGAGCTAGATCCCCAGCCCTGTTTTTGAGACAGGGTCTCACTATGCCGTTCAGGCTGGCCTTGAGCTCACTTTGTAGCCCAGGCTGGTCTCGAACTCACAACGATCCACCTGTCTCAGCCTCCCAAGTGCTGGGATTACAGGCGTGAGCCACCATGCCCGGCTCATAATTCTTAAACTAAGAAACCAGCTCTGGCTAACTTATGCTGAAAAAGAGTGTAATGAAAAATTCTAGTTGTTCTCAGAATCAACAGAAAAGCTACACAAAGGACAAGGCTTGGAAAGCCAACAGTAATAAAGAGAAGCTGGGTGACCAAGCCACCCTAAACATATTCCTGGAAGTTAGTGAGACCACGTAAGGTTAATGCCTCCACGGCTGAGTCAACCACCACTGGATTCTAGATGATACCATGTCCTTATAGGGTCTCACCTGGACTCTAGCACAGATTTCAGAGGGAGCTTTCATAATGGAAGATTAGCCTTTCCCTCCCTGTCTTGTACAGTGGTAGACTTTCACACATAGGAAAGAGTTTTTTTATGGTGAGAAGTCATAAAACTATTCGCCATATCTAATCCTTCTCCAAACTATTTTCCTGGGCCTATATTAGTCTCAAAGTACCCATTTTGTCATTCATTGCACCTGTTCAGCTGTGCTCAAAACTGCTCTTTCGCCCAAAAGTCACTTCTCCTACCTCTAACCACTTTCAATTTATTTGTCACATGAATATGGGTACTTGTGTAAATTTTAAGGGTCAGAAAAAAATGCCTCCATAGGAATTTTTTCATAATTCATCAGATAAAATTGAACACTCCCTAATTTGTGCCCCCCACCATTTACCCATTACTACCACTTACCTTATGTCTGTCTCTCCTAGTTCATTCTAACCTCTTTATGTAACTACTACAGTCTTCTTTTGTTTCCAATATTGACACAATGCACAACAGTTAATGAGCACTCAACAAGTATACTGTGTTGAGTGAAAACTAGTGGCTACCATTATATCATCTAAAGTCTGTATAAATTGTGTTTTCCCCGAACATATTACTCTGTGCATGAAAATAAATGTTTTATATTTTCTGTTTAATAGTTATTGCAGGTCTTTTCATAATTTCTAAAACCTGAAAAAGACTTGAATGAAGCAAACTGTTCTTGCTAAATTGGGTGGATTCTCAGGTCATCTTCCTGCATAGACCCCTATGTCTTATCATTCTTTGCATCCCAATGAGAATCTAGACTGTGGTCCTATGCATAGGAGGTTTTCTTACCATCAGTCTTGTTACATAGCAATCTATTCTTCAGATGGCATCCAAAAAGAATTTTGTGAAAACCAAACCAGATTTGTGTTTTTCAGTAGCTTCTCATTGCACGAAGAGTTATTTTCAAATTTCTTACTTCTGGAAATAAGTCCCTCCCTGGGCCATCTCCAGCCTGCTCCTTCTTCTCCATCTGGCACCATTCCTTTGCCCCTCAGTAGTGTGGCCACAGTAGTCACCTTTCTGCTTTCCAAGGCAACAACTGAGCCCTTTTTCTGATCAGGGATTTTTGCCCACTAGTCTCTCAGTCAACAATTTTGTTGGGATCCTTTATACCGAACCTTTCACTCATTGATGTGGTTACTGCTAAATCCTCTACCTAAAGTGTGCCTTGGCCTTAATTGTGTCCTACTAAAAAGGTATGTTGAAATCCTAATCTTTGTCACTTCAGAACATGACCCTATTTTGAAAGAGTCAGTGATGTTAAAATGAAGTCATAAGAGTGAGCACTTCATGACGGGTATCCTCATGAAAAGGGGGAAATTAGGACACAGACACACACAGAAGCACCATATGAGGACAGGTAAGGGAAATCGTGGCTATGTGACTGGAGTGGTACATCAACAAGCCAGACAGGGAATGCCAACCAACACTGAAACCTAAAAGAGACTAGAGCACGCCCTGGCTGACCTGGAATTCAAACATCTAGCTTCCGGAATTAGGAAACAGCAAATGTATACTGTTTTAGGCCACTCAGCTTTGGGATTTTGTTACAGCAACCCAGGGAAATGAATATAACATGTTGGGTATATTTACATTTTTTCAGTACTCATTATAATCTGTATTTTCTGCAGTTCTCTTTCTTGTCTGCCTGTTTAATACAGTTTGTCATTCCAGTAAATGCTGCCAGTGAAATAGGGTCTCATCTATCTTTTGAATGCTATGACCTCAGAGCTTGGCTTTCAATTGATTATCAATCAATAATTTTTATACATACAATGAAGTTATAAAAAAATTTTTTCGATAATATGATATCAATACAAATGGAGTAGGTACAAAGATACTACTATTTCAGAGGAAAATTCCTGTTTCTAGAAAGAGATAAATGGCTACATAAATTAATTGTACTGTGCTATTTTTATTGTAACAGAACAAAATAGAAAATCCCCTTTCAAAGATTATTTTATATCAATACATGATTTTATATAGAAACAAATGCAACATTTTTATACTAAACCTCCCAGATTTAGAATTTTCCAATGCCTATGCCAAGCAACTGGGCAAAGCTTCAAGAATTTCCTGCCTAATGAGTACTTTTTTTTAACCTTTTGATGAATAAGTAGTACACTTGGCATTCTTTACTTTGATATTGGATTATCTCTGAGTAACCAGAGTCAGATTTCTATTGCTCACATTAATGGTTATGGTTTGTTTTATTTTTAAACGTGTCATTTCATTTCTTGATTTAAAAAATCCTTAGTATTCTCACAAATTCCTACTATTTAAACTCAGGGTCAAGAAATATTTTTGCTAAATTCAGTAAATAACACGATAAACCTTCAAAACTAATAAAAAGCATTTTAGAATGGCTAGACATTTGTTAAACACTTGGCATTTTACATAGTTAAGTTTATAATAATAATATTTTGTGATGTTTATGGGGAAAATCTATTTACCTGTATAATGTGTATTGTCATGTATGACACAGTGACTTGCAGGCTTCCAACCAGAGTCCTAGGTCTTGAAAATTCAAGTTGCTCATTTTGGAAAAATAATCAAGTCTCGGGGTTTACTGTTCCTTGGAGAATATTCCTAGTAAACATGCTCAGTATACAATAGTAGCCTATTGAAAGGTGCTTTACTTTTCCTTGGTTGAAGTAAAACCACAAGCCACACCTTGTCCCCTGTGTACATAGTGATACTCATGCATTTAGTTCAATGTAAGTACAAAAAGCCTATGATCTGCAAACTATGCTCATCTTCACAAAAATGCTCTCATTACAACATGGTTGACTGCACACATTTTTACTTCTTTGTGGTCAACAGAAATTTCAGATAATCAAACCTCAAAAGAGCATGTATACATTGAATTACAAATTCATTTGACAAACCTAACCCCAGAAGCATAGACTGAGAAAACCCTCCCTCTTTTCATCTTCGTCTTCTTTCTCCTCTGTCTTTAGCCTCTAGAGTTCATCTACTGAAACTTTACAGCTCAGTTAGTGTCAGATGCAATTAGAGTTTTGTTCAATGACAAAAGTGCTCATCTGCTAGTTTATCAGGAGCTGTGTGTAGCATGAGTGCTTTAGAAGATTAAATCATATAATGTACCAGCTAAAGAACACACTCTAGTGACAGTTATAAAACAATGGAACAATAAAACAATTATTTATTTCAGCAGCCCTTAGGCTTATCTCCTTTGCTTCACTGAGACAACAAATATTTATTGAGCTCCTCTATGTGATAAGCACAGGGCTGCTACTGGGAATATGAAATTAAATAAAATAAGCATCATGTCTTCTATTTGAGCATATCATCACAAACTAAAAATGTGACCACATAAATACTGTCAATGCAAAGGATGATACAAATCTAAAGGCATACATTTGTTTGCAAGTAATGCATCACTTTCAGCCTTCCATAGTAGTTTCCTTTTTTACAATTTATTATTTATGTATATATTTATACATAAACATCAACTATCACTTATTTAGTACCAAGTGCCATGCTTGTTTCTGTGTATATAGACATCATGAGAGAAAATCCAGATTCTATGCAAAATTTATAGACTAGTGGAGGAGCAGCAATACACAAATAGTTACAGAAAAATTTAGCAACCATCTTTCTAAAAGCTATAAAGCAGAAGTGCCAAGTACTATAAGAAGGCTATTGTACTCTACTGTACCTATGAAACTTTGATCAATACTTGTTTCACCTTTGTATCACACACTGAGCTTGGAAAAGAATGTTAAAAAATTGACACTGAAGTGAATATTCCTGGAGGGATTGAACCCTGAATTTGAGAATGGGGTCAAAGTTGTTACCTTTTAAAATAAAAATAGTGCACCAACAATCTGGCAAACCTAGAAGATATTCATAAATTTCTGAACACATAATCTACAAAAATTGAAAAATGAGGATTTAAAAAATCTGAAGACTCCAATAATGAGTATTAAAATTCAGTCAGCAAATAAAAGGTGTCCCAACAAAGAAAAATTCAGAACTAGATGATTCACTTTTAGAGAGCACCAATTGTTTTCATCCAAAAAAACTGAACAAAAAATGAACTCTTCCAAACTAAAGTCTGGCATGGAAGGAACTTATGGCAATGAAATAAAGACTGTATGTGGCAAATCCAGAGCAAACATCATACTGAATGAGGAAAAGCTCAAATAATTTTCTCTAAGATCCAGAATAAGGAAAGGAGGTCCATTTTTACTCTTCTTATTTGACATGGTTTTGGAAATCTTAGCCAGAGCAATAAAGACATGAGAAGGAAAGAATTCAAATAGGGAAAGAGAAAGTACAAATTATCATTGTTTGCATATAACATGAATTTATATGTTGAAAAAAAATGAAGACTTTACCAAAAACCTATGAGTACTGGCAAAAGAATTCAATAAATTTGCAAGATACAAAGTCAACACACAAAATTAGCAACATTTTACATGCTGATGACAAACTTGCTAAAAAGGAGATTGAGAAAGCAGTTTCATTCACAAGAGCTAAATAAATAAGTAAACAAATAAATAACCTAGGAATAAATTTGATGAATAATTCCTACAATGGAAATTATAAAAATACAGATGCAAAATACTGAAGAGAACAAAAACCAGATTAATGGATTAAAAGAACTAATACTGTTAAATTATCCATATTGTGTGTGTGTGTTTGTATGTGTGTGTAACTGGTACTGAGGATTGATCCCAGGACATTTGTTTTTTGTTGTTGTTGTTGTCGTTTTTAAAAAGAATAAAACAAAACAAAACAGAACAAAGTTAAACACAACAAAGCACATCAGAACAGAACACTGCAAGCAATGCAGGTCTTCAAAACAATGACAGGAAATCAACAATGACTACCCTAGTGTCTCCTGTTTTCTTTGAAATGGTTGTTCATACATTCACACACAATATACTCAAATGACACAACATAATATAAAACCAGATAAAGCAAAAGAGTGAGAGCATTACAGGCCTTCAAATCAGACAATAAGAAATCAACAATGGCTGCATTAATGTCCTTCGTTTTCTTCAAAAAAAACTGTTCATATCTTCTTGAATATTGCAATCAAATAGTAGAAAACAGACTTAAACCAATCAAATAAAAGAAAAAAAGCATTATTGGACTTCAGAACCTGAAGATCAGAAATCAGTTATGACTACCATATTATCTCATTTTTTTCAATGTAGCTGTTCATATCTTGACACTTAATAAAATCTGCTCTTGTAAACTCTTTAGGAGTAGTTCTAAGCATGTATAAGCGTATACTTGTACATCTATCCTTTCTGTGCTAGAGGCAATAGCAGAACAAAGCACAAGAAAAACAAAAAACAATAAAGACAGATAAATAACAATAACAAAGAGCCCAAAACAATAATAATATAGGCTTTCTAAACTAGGTGATGGGAAGATACCAAAGGTTGTTATTTTGTATAATTGTCTTCAATAATTGCTCAGGTTACCAGGTATAGGCACACAGAATTGGTCCAGTCCTATGAATGTTAACTGCTTTGTTCTAAGAACTAATAAAATTAATAGTACAATCATCTTATCAATCTTAAGTGTATATACCCATATACAAATTTATAACTTTTCTTTTCCCTTTCTTCTTTTCTCCTTTTCCCTGAGTTGTTCTTTCTCTTAGCAATTTCTTACCCTTTCCCCATATTTATTGGGGATTTTGTATCTTATTGAATCTTTCAGTTTCTTACACTAGGGAGATGATGGGGTGTTTACACATGTGAGTTTGATTTATTTCACTTATGAGTATGGTCTCAAGTCGCATCCATTTACCTATGAAAGCCTCAATGTGATCCTTCTTTATAGCTGAGTAGTACTCCATTGTATAAAAGTACCACATCTTCTTTAACCATTCCTCAATTGATGGGCATTTGGGTTATTTCCAAGATTTGGCTATTACAAATTGTGCTGCTATCAACATGGGTGCACATACATCACTGTGGTAAGATGATTTCACTTCTTCTGGGAATATGCCCAGAAGCGGAATAGCTGGGTCAAATGGAACTTCCAGTCCTAGTTTTTTGAGAAACCTCCAGACTGATTTCCACAGTGGTTGCACCAGTCTGCACTCCCACCAACAGTGGAGACTGGTTCCTTTTTCCCCACTGCCTCTCCAGCATTTGTTATTGGTTGTTTTCTCCAGGACGTTTGCACAAAGCTACATCCCCACCCTCATCCCTTTGTTTCTTTTCTTTTCTCTTTTTCTCTTTATTTCTTTCTACTGTCTTAGACAGAATCTTGCTAAATTGTTCAGGCTAGGCTTAACCTTTCAACTCTCTTGCTTCACCCTTGTAGAATTGTAGGATTACAGGCATGTGCCACCGTCCCACCATGCCCAGTTATCCAAAGTGATTTCCAGAATTAGTACAATCTCAGTCAAAATGCAACACATATTCATAGAAATAGAAAAATAACCACAAAATTCACATGAAACCACAAGAGATCCTGAATAAGCAAAGCTACCTTGTACAGAAAGAATAAAATGTCAAGTATCACAATACCTTACCTTGAAGTATCCAAAACTATAGTAACCAAAACAGCATGGTATTGGCATAAAAACTAATAGAGCTATGGTGGCATATACCTGTAATCCCAGCACTGGGAAGCTGAGGCAGGAAAATCACCATGAGTTGGATGCCAACCTGGGCTACAAAGTCAGTTCAAAGTCCAGTCCAAAATACATAATGAAATCCTGTCTCAAAAAAAAATACAAACAAAAAAACCAGTAAAACAGACTAGAGAACTCAGAGATAAATCTATGCTTCTATAGCCAACTGATCTTACATAAATTCACCACAAACATACACTGAAAACAACAAACATTCTCAGTAAATGGTGGTGGGCAAAGTGTGTATTCACACACACAGGAATGAAAATAAATACTTGCCTCCCACTATATTAAAAAAAAAACATTCTGTGGATCAAAGCTCTAAAACTGAAACCACTAGCAAAAAAATCATAGGGGAAAACTTTCAAGACATCTTTTAGACAATATTTTTTGACAAGGCAAACAAGGCAGGGAGAGGAAGGGAAAAGGGAAAGAAGAGGATGGAAGGAAAAATGGACACAAAGCTTTTGTAAATGGGGAGGGGAGGAGGAGTTGAAGGGAGGAAAGGCAAATAGGAAAAACAGAATTAAGATACTACTTACAGATACAAATTCCCTATGATGAATATGATAAATATGTATGACAAATATATACTAATAATAATGAAAAAAAGCACGATGGGAAAAACTATCAAAACAAGAACCTCAAAGCAGACAACAAATTCAAAGTTAGACAAATAAGATTACATTCAATTAAGAATCTTCTGCACAGAAAAGGAAATAATCAACAGAATGAAGAGGTGCTGACCATGAGAGCTGAGGTGTTTATACTGTGTATGTTTGTTAGGCCGCCACGCGGTGCCCCATAAATGTAAGGTGTGATTCAAAAAATATGGGGAGGGGCATTCACTTCTGATGCCCACTGCTCTCCCTAAGTAGGTGTCTCTCTTCTTTCTTTTCTGTCTTTTCCCAAATAAACCATCTTCTAAAAAAGATGGTGAATGTTTAAATAAAAATAGAAATATAGATTACAGTAAAAGACACATAGCCACTGATTACCTTCAAAATAGTCCCTCTCTCTACAAACATACTTATCCTCTCATTTATCAAAGCAAATCAAGTGACCGTGCTCCTTTTTAAAGAGATAGAAAGGTGGACATCCAGAGCCAAGCTTCTCGCCATGAGTCAGCGTTGGCGCGGACTGTGGGGAGGGAGAACTAGCCCCGCCCCACTAGAAACAGCGCCCATGCTGGAGCCGCTGTGTTAGGGGACTTCCAGAGCCAAGCCTCTCCCCCTCTTTCAATGATAGTAAGATATATATGTTAGCCATTTTGTATTTAAAATAAATAAATAAATGTATGTTTCAAAAACAAAGAGATAGCAAGGCGCCATTCTGCCACATGCTAGAAGAGAAGAACTAAAAATACTCTGAACTGCTGTATGTATGGAAAGTAATTTGGATTAATTTTTTTCATTTTTAAAATATACTTTTCCACTGCTAGGTGTGGTGGCACGTGCCTATAATTCTGGCACTCAGGAGGTTCAGGCAGGATGATAATCATCAGATTAAGGCCAGCATGGACTACATAGTGACTTCAAATCCAACCTGCACTACATAGCAAGACTTCATCTCAAAAAATTTTTTTTCATTCACATACAATAATTGCACATATATTGTGTGATCAAAAATATAGTGAATGTTGAAATAGTTATTTTAAAGTTTCTTACAGTAAAAAACATTACTGAGTTGGGGATATAGCTCAGTAGCACAGTGCCTGCCTGGCAAGCACAAGGTCCTGAGTTCAATTCTTGGTACAAGAGAAAGAAGGAGAGAGAAAGAAAGAAAGAAAGAAAGAAAGAAAGAAAGAAAGAAAGAAAGAAAGAAAGAGAGAAAGAGAGAAAGAGAGAAAGAGAGAAAGAGAGAAAGAGAGAAAGAGAAGAAGAGAGAGAGAGGGAAAGAAAGAAAATGCACTACCATAATCTCCCCAAAATGTTTCTCCTCTTTGAACATGCTTATCTCATTGTTCTTATCACTTTCTAAAGCAATTCTAGAAGTCTATATTAACTAATAATCTAGATAAGTTTAGATTTCTGTGGTAAGCGGGGATGGGGGAATCTATAATTAGTAAATCATAAAATTAATGTGCTCCTAGATCTCAGCAAAAGAATTACAGTGATCTCTGGAAAAGGAAGTAGCCCTTTGAAATGGATTCTAAGAAAATATGTTTGTCATGAGGAAGTTTATATGCAATTGTAGAAAGATTTGTGTATGTGACTGATAAAAATATTGAAAGAGAGGAGTGGCACAAAAGCAATGCATCAGTGTATATCTTCTGAAACCTCACTTTAATTACCAGATGTTATTCAGAATTTTGGTAGAATGAAAAAGGATCTTACTTTAGGATGTATTATGACAAGAGTACTGTGCACACGGTATCCTAATGTCCTTTCTCAGGTTCTCTCTTCACTTGGCAAATACCTGTTCTCTACTTTGAACCCCAGAAAGTATCTCACTGGCTCTGTCAACCATACAGTGACTGGGCATTAATAATTTGACATTGTGCTTAATAAAATCACCCTTATGGGCTGAGCATGGTGGTGCATGCCTGTAATCCCTACACTCAGGAGGCTGAGGCAGGAAGATCGTCATGAGTTCAAGACCAGCCTGAGCTACAAAGTGAGCTCAAGGCCAGCCTGAACTGCACAGTGAGACCCTGTCTCAAAAAAGGCAAAACAAAAAAAAAAGTCACCCTTAACAGAAGTTTACTGACTATAATATATATATATATATATATATAATATATTTGATAAAATTCATGCATTTGATTATTGCTGGGTAACCTGATTTTTATAGACAGGGTCTTAGTTACTTTTCATCATTTAGACAATATACCCAACAACCTCAATTTGAAAGAGAAGGAATTTGCTTTTGCTGATGTTTTCAGTCGATGTCCAGCTGACTCTGAGTCAGAAACACATGGTAGAAAGGCCTCAGGGGAGGAAAGCTGCCCACATCAAGGTAACCCAGAAGCAGAAAGAAGAAGATGGTAAGGAGGAGGTATACTTTCCCAGGTCACAGCCCCAGTGACCTGCCTTTAAACAGGCTTTATCCCCTAACAGCAAGTCAGCTATGAACTCATCACTGGGTTCATCTAGTACCCCATAATCCAATCACCTTTCAATCACACGAGGCTTTTGAGGGACACTCCAGATCTAAACCATAACTTTTATCCCTGTCCTTCAAAAGACTCATGTCTATCACTTTATGTAAAATGTATTTAATCCATCTCCAACAGTCACCAAAGTTTTAACAGTTACATCATTAAAGAAGAGTCCAAGTCCAAAGTTTCCTTTGATATTCAAGGCAAACTCTTAGCTGTTTGCCTCTGTAAAAATCAAAAAGAAGATTTTAGAGAACACAAACTTCTACAAAACATCTAGTAGGTTGGGAGTTTCATTCCCCTATATCATTTGGAGGTCTCCCACTGAGATCATTGGATCGAGATTTAGAGCTGTACACCCATCCATGATGAAACTGTCCGGTGTCTATCAAGGGCCTTTAGACAGAGCCTCTGTAGAATATCTCTGACTGCCAATCAGCAAATAAAACCCCTTTCAGCCTGAAGAAGCCAGATCGGTCATTGCCCATTTCTCCCTCATGGCAGTTCAGGATACTTCCTCAGAGGGGGGGGATGTTATAGGGAGCTGAGTTAGTTAGAAACATTTTAAGTAGTCAGATAGGGCCAGGCCCTCAAGAAAGTAGACACAGAGGAGCTAAAGATGGTGGAACAGTAAGCAGCAGAGTAAACAGTCTCTCTGAGAGAAACAGTTCAGATGCTGGACTATAACATCATGGAAAGGACAAGAAGGAAGAAAGTGGGTCCCCTGGACCAAGGAAGAATCTAAAATATGAATTGAAGCCCACAAAGAAAATAAAAAGAATTTAAATGAAGAGGAAGGTGGTGGCTGGCAGCGCCTTTGCCTGGAGCCAGATTCACCCTGCCAGAAGACCTGCTGAAACTGGAGATGCGCAGTCGCAGTTGTGGTCACGGTCACAGCTGCGGTCAACCGCTGAGGTCTCTGCGGAGAAGTGCATGGGTGAAGGAGAGTGGCAGACGAGGAGATCTGCACTGGCT
>RJWT010018117.1:0-19041 GCA_004365215.1 Cuniculus paca
AGTGAATAGCCAAAATTTACATTGTTGAATATGATAGCTTGTGAAATGCTGTTTTTTGATTTTTTTGTTTTTGTTGCTATTGAAACAGGGTCTTGCTATGTAGTACACGCTGGCCTTCAACTCACTAGGTAGCCCAGGCTGGCCTCAAACTTGTAGTGATCCTCCTACCTCAGCCTCCCAAGTGTTGGGATGAGAGGTATGCACCACCACACCCAGAAAAATGCTATTTTAAAGGGTCAATAAATTTAAGATAAAGATGATATCAGAATTAATTTTGAAAACTTCACTGATATCAAAGCAATCAGATCCTATTCTATCATTGAACCTTTTAAATTAACCTGATGTTTTTGCTTAAGAAATAGCTATTAAGAGATTCAAATATATAATTATTATCAGAGCAAATAAAAGAAAATTTAAAATGATCGACAGGTGGTTTGAACATGATTTTAAGGCCTCCTTCAATCACCACAAAGCGTAAACTAATATTTTGCTGAATTAAACACTTTGGGGTAGTTGAGAGGTGGTAGGGTTGTTTGTAAAAAGGTAAAATAGAAGCAAATGATTTGAGGGCTTAGTTTGATATTGATTAACACAAAATTAAATTCTGTCAGTCTGCCTAAAGGCAAATGATGATCAGGATATTCAAGGGCAGGGCGTAGCATCAGGAATTCCTCAGACTACAGAATGAATATACTATCATGTTGGCGTTTTCTGGCAACACTTTCCCACCTCAGTTCATAAATTCTTCCTTCTTTCCATTTATGAGGAGGAGGCTGTCAGCGTGGTGGCCATACAGACCAGAAAGAGGGCCTTTCATCAGTGTTCCGGGGACTCATTACTCTTTGGCAGTTTAAAACAGGTGGGTTTCCTGAACAGGGCAATAATTAGGCACATTTGTAAGGCAGTATTTCAAGTTTTTGAAAACAACTACTTAGAATGGCAAGTCAAGGGCTGGGGATGTAGCTCAGGGGGCACAGCGCCTACCTGGCAAGTGCAAGGCCCTGAGTTCAATTCTTGATACAAAAAATATATAAATAAAATGACAAATCAATAGTAAATTGGTAAAAAGGGAGGCAAACTTAGCCTTTGCCTGTATCCCTCTGGTAGGTTGAATGATGCCACTCTCCTCAGAAAGATATCCATATCCCACGCTCTAGGTCCTGTCGCTATATTATCTTATATGCCATGGGGAACTTTGAAGTTGTATTCAAACTACAGACTAAGATGAGATTTTTCTAATTTATCATGTAACAATAGCTATCACTGTGTATGATCACAGGAGTCACTGGAAGGGAGAAGCAGGGAAATTATCCACAGAATGTGAGGCAGCGATGCAAGGAGTGATTGGAACAATAGCAATCCTGGCTTCTAGAAACAGCCAAAAGCAAGGAAACAGATTGTTCTCTCCATAATACTCAGAAGCCCTGCCAACCCACTTAGACTGCTGACCTGCAGAACAGTAAGTTAATGCATTTGTGTTGCTTTAAATTAACAAATTTGTGAACATTTGTTCCAGCAGCAGAAACAGCAGCAAACAAATATACCCTTCCTTATGTCCAGACTTGCCAAAGATTGGACGAGCTCATTCAGCAAGACCAAATACCTGCGATGGTCTAAATGCACCCCTTTGAAGTCAGTACAGCAGCAGGCAGCAGCATTTGAGAACTCTAATGTTTGTAGGTGTGACCCAGAAAGACTTCTGAACTCCCAGGTTATCAAAGGCAATCACAGCTGATGCCTGAATGTTAAACTCTCTCTCTCTGTGCCCTCTCAGACAACACCCAGGGGTTTACCTTTGCACAAGCACCTGCTGTGATCTAAGGACTACACCACTGCATTGCTGGTCAAAGAAGGGAATTTAGCTTAAGCACAGCTGAGAAGAATGTTCTAGGCAATAGCAGAAATCAATACAGTACATTGATTTCTGAAACCAATGTCTAAGAAACATTGAATAGCACACAAATGGAGAAAAAAAAAAAAGGAGCGGATGTTGAAGAAGCAGCAAAAGCAGATCTATCCCCAACAAAGCAGCAAGTAGACTCCTGCAGCAGAGAAAAGGTAAGATGTGCTCCATGATTGGCCAGAAATTTCAAGACAGGAACTGGAGAGTTGGGTCCCCATGAAGTTGAAGTACTAGATGAGGGACTAGGAGACACAGAATAGCTGAAGAAACAGCTTCCAGAGCTACCACTGTTATCAGGGCCTCTGAGCAACTGTCACCAGCTACAGTGTCCTGGATGAAGAGCTGTGTTCCCTAAGATGCTCTCTGAGATCATTTCCTGTGCCCCGTACATTTGCTCACACTGACAAGTCTGCAGTTTAGAACACAGAGTTGATTGCATCATTTATTACTTTTTATGATAACTGAGAATTGTTTCTATTCATAGCCCCCATGTAGTTACATGGCAGAAATTTACACTAGGTCCATTTCCAATTCATCCCCCGACTCATTCACTGAGGTTATGTCAAGTTCCAGGAAGTTTAAATTGGACATGTATGCTGGCATCACTGTCAGTGAGAACAACAGAGAGTAAGTGAATGGGAAACGCACATTCGCTGACTTCTGTGGACATACAAACACAAATGTGTGTGTCTACACATGCATGTGTGAATAAATGTAGGCATGCAACTTTGGATCATAGATCCACACATCATATTCTATTGAATCATAAGATCTTTCCATGCTGCTCAGCTTCTTCGAAGCCTTAGGTCATCACTGCTCTAGACACACAGCCAATCATGTCTTCACGGGACCTTCCTACACTGCTGAACCCTCTTGCCTTCTCCTCATATATCAAGTTATTAACTGATTCCCTCCCACTGAACCTGGGACTCACACTTTGTTGGGTAAGGGGTCGCTTGGCAGAGAACAATGTCTGTTTTTCCTTCATTCATAGCATTTTTTTAGTATCACTGTGGTCAAGCTGAACTCTTAAGTCTTGCCAACCTAGGATTATTTACTTGACCCTGGAGCAGGAATCCTTCACTAAGTATTACATAAAATGTATTACCAAAGCCCAAGAAATTGTCCCTAACCGCCTCCCTCTTCAACAGTAGTATCTTTTAAAATATTTCAATGACAACTGGCTGGATATTCTACTATGTAAACCCTTCTCTAAGACAATAAATGTAGAAAAATCTCAACTGCCAGGGTTGGGAAAAGGGCACAGGGCACAAGGTAATAGTGAAGAAGAAACCTTTATGAATATTTCAAGATAATATGTTGAAATATTCACAGAAATTGTGGAAAGCTAGGTAACCTGAATAATCCAAATTTCTGAAACTAAAAAAGGTCCCAACCAACCTCATATGAGATGAATTTCTCCCATGAAAATCAGTAGAAACCTCAGCATACAAATTACATTGCTCTGTGAATTGAATACTTTTTACAGAGGTGTAATTTTCCATATAGGGCTTCTAAAATTGAACCACCAATTATATGCATGTATCTAATGCAGAAAAAATTAAAATAATGTTTATTTGCCACCAAATAAAGTGTTTCAAGGTCATAAATAATAGGGTAATTTGATAGTCTCTTATGTTTGTATACTGTTACAATAATTTTACTCATAGCTAAAGTCTCTATCCGTAAAGATAGAGATTTTATTTCACAAATCTTCCACAAATCTTGTAAAATAAGTGTAATAACTACAACCAAGCATTTGCCTTGTATCTGGGTATTTAGAAAGTATTCCTTAATATATTGCTGCATTCAATTTGTTTGGAAGAAATTGACCAGGAACTTTAAGAAAATCTACTTTAGTGATCAGTCATTTTACTTTTTCCTAAAATGAAGAATGTACCTGGGATGCAGTCATTCACCCCAACGCTCAGTGCTGTAGTTACTGTATGGCTACTAAACTGCTACAGTCATTTCCAAAGCTAGAGATTTCCCTTCCTCTCACAAGATTTACTTGATATGCTACTATCAAATCCTGACTCAATTCTATGCCAGAGGTGACTGTATTTCCATTTGTGAACTGTTTTACTGGTCATTGGCCAACTACACACATGATATGCAGAGCTGATTAGTGTTTATAAAATTTTCACTTTTGTGTTGATAAAGTATTCCATGATTGATTATGTAAGCAATTACTTTTATAAAAGTAAATGTTTTGAGTCTTCTCTTTCTGTACTTGTAACATACTCTCTGAAGCACTGCATGTTTTGTATTCTAAGAAGACATTCACTATTCCCAGGAGTTTCTAACCTTCCTCCTGCTCAGGTATATTCAGAATTTAAACACTTCTGTAAGACGGACACTTTGCCAGTCCAAGTCAGCAGCAGTGGCCATGTTCCAATTACAAAATTTAAAAAGAAAAAATAAAAAAACTTAACTCCTTTATGAATTTTTATATATTTTTTGAATACAGCTTCTTTTCAGTCAATTCAGAAGTATAGGTTGCATAAGAAACACACTAGTTTAGTAACTACAACAACAATATTGAAAAAATCAAGTTTCAATCTGTGCAATTGATATTTAAATACTAACATCAAAGAAAAAAGCTAATTTTGTGTTTATAACACAAGGCTTATCAAAAATATATCATGTGGTGTTTGTCACATAATTGTTTCTCTAACAGTAAAGTTATCCAATTCATTAAATCAAGTAAAATACTGCAATGGCCACTTTTCCACATAATTGCAATGAAAAGACCAAAGGGAAATTAAAGAGAAGGAAGGAAGGAAGGAAGGAAGGAAGGAAGGAAGGAAGGAAGGAAGGAAGGAAGGAAGGAGAGAGAGAGAGAGGAAGAGAAGCAAGGAAGGAGGAATAGAGGGAAAGAAGGGACTATTTAATTTTGATAAACGTGTATCTTTTCCCTTAACATAAATTATTTTACTTTGAGCATTATTTTTTAGCATAATGCTAGGTTTGTTTTATTCATGGTCCTTATGTCCTCTATCTCTCTTATCATTGTCTGTGTTTGTGTCTTTGCAAATTGTGCAAATACTTGTGTTCTTATTTGAGAGAGAAAAAGGCAGAAAGGGAAACAGAAGAAGGTTGAGTGAGGGAGGAAAAAGAGAAGGATTTTATCCAGATATTAAACACTCAAAATTGAGGCCCATACAGAGAAAAAAATGCTTTCATATCTCATACTGTCATATGTTATGATTTGAGAGCAGATCCAGACATGACAGTAATGTGGGGAAGTTTTATGGTAGAGAAAAGCCATTATTTTTTACATAATATTCAATTTTTTTCAATCAACCTCAGTAACCTATAAAACATATCACATGCATAGTATTGGCTTGATCAGATTCTTCAGCTTATAATTTGATGAAGGCAGCAGGTGCTCAGCACCTCCATTTATTCTTTGGGTCTCTTCCCCCATGCAAGGACACTTAGACTGCGTCATCTACGAGGGATGGCTCTTCACCAGACCCCAAAAGTGCTAATGCTTGATCTTGGGCTTCCCAATTTGGAGAACTCTAAGAAACTCATTTCTATTATTCATCAACTGCCCAGTCTCAGGTATTTCACTAAACCAGCACAAACTGACTGCAAGAAAACACATGACCATCTTCTGTAGAGACTGAAGGCAAATGTGATTTCTCTTAATTCAAATACCTCCCAGCATGGGTCAAGGACCTGGGAGTTTGGTACTAGCATTTTTGAGAGACTGGCAAGGCTTGAGACAAAAAGAAAACTTTTTTTTTTATAGCACTCAAATTCTAGCCTTGGTAACTGTGCAAATGATGCCATTAAATTATACAGAGAAGGGTGAATGATGCTTCAGTCTAAAACTTCTGAATTCAAATGGAACACTGTTATGCTCTGTATCTAGATATCCCCGCAAAGCCTTGTCTGTTCATAGGTGGAACTTTGGGGAGATAACTGGATAATAGGAGCATGATATTTAGCAGCAGATTAGTTCACTGATGACTTTGTAGCTACATGTGATCCTGGAAGGTGAAGCCAATTTGGAGGAGGTGGTCACTGGGGCGTAGTCCGGAAGGGTCTATCTCCCTCCTCCTCCTTTGATCACTCTCTGCTTTCTGCTGCCATGCTATGAGCTGTTTCTCCTCTGCCAGGCCCCTCTACCATGCCATCCTGCCTTGGAGTGACTAGGGGATGAGACCTCTACAAACCATAAGCCAAAATAAACCTCTCCTCTTTAAAATGTGGGTGTCAGCTATTGTCTCTCAGTGAAGAGAAACTAACTAAAACAAACATGAAATTTAGCACTATTTCTGGTAGTTAGTAGTGAGTAGATTTAGATCTAGAGTACAATAGCTAGTTGTTGGTACTCTACAAGATTGGAAAACTATGCAGTGAGAATTCAAAATGCTTTTGAAGAAATTATAAAAGGATTTATGCTCATATCCTTTCATTATTGAGCTATAGATTTTTATCAGTATAATTACATCTCAAGGTGTAGATCTGCATTATCCAATATGTTTTGTTTTGTTTTGTTTTGTTTTTTGAGACGGAGTCTTGCTATGTAGTTCATACTGGACTTGATCTCACAAAATAGCCAGGGTGGCCTCGAACTCAAGCTGATCCTCCTACCTCAGCCTCCTGAGTGCTGGGATTACAGGAATGTGTTACCACATCTGGCTTATCCAATGTTTTCATATTGCTTATTCTTTACATTCTTTGCATTGTAGATGATGAGGTTGCCTTTTAGTTGGAGTAACTAACCTAGGTATTTGCATACAGATTCATCTCCTTTTCTTGCCTTTTTATTTTTTCTCATCCTTTTCTAAAACTTCTCCTGAATCATTTTTCCCTATTTTACTCTTCTATTAGATAGATTTATGAGATGACATGATTATTTTATTGCACTTTTTAGTGAGTACTCACTGTCATGGTTACTTGTCTCTCATTGCTGAGGCAAAATACTTGATGTCCAAAATGAAGGAAGGAAAGATTTATTTAACTTACAGTTTATGGAGGTCTCAATCCATACTCAGCTGGCTCAAAGGCAGGGTGGTGTGGCTAAAGGGCAACTAGTCATGTTGGCTGCAATCAGCAAGAGCAAAAGGGCAAAAAAGGAAAAAAGAAAAAAGCAGGCCTCCTTCCCTGCCTTATATTTTATGCCAGCTATTTGCCCCTGGGCGGGTGCAGCACTTACACTGCCAATTCCAGCACTCGACAGCGAACCAATCATGTATGCTAGACTTAGTCGCCTTTGAAAGGCCCACCCCCATGACCGAAGGAGTCTTTGGGGGGGACATTTAAATACAAACCATAACACTCATAAAGTAAAAGTGTAGCACTTTTACTGCTTCTGCTATCAGGCAATGATTTCTAAGCACCTTGATTACTTTTGTCCTCTCTCTACTCATACCCTACCTCTGTAATTTGATTTAATTCTCTTTATTTTAAACCCCATAGATCATGGTCAACATAGTTTGTAACAGATAGTATCCATCCATAGTTATTTTCAGGTGTGCCACCTTGAATTGCTTTTCAAATTTGCATCTTGGAGTTTCCCACCTGTATCACAAGTTCTCTATCTTAAAAACATAGTTCACGAAGGTAGTTCTGTTACTGACAAATCTTGCTCAATTTTATTTTCCCCAGACGGACTTTGAGAATGATGTTATGATGAGTGTGGAATGCTGAGTTGACAGATCTCGCGTGTGCCCCAGGAAAATGTCACTAGGTCTTCTTCCGGCTTCCTCTGCTTCTGGGGGGAAGTGTGGTGCCACCTTCCTGTTACTCCTTTCAAGTTCTGTGTGTTTCATATCTGGCTTTTAAAAAAGATTTCTCTAAGTAAATGTGTTTTACAAATCTCTGGATTATGCTTTTTAGCTTATCATTAGCTTGGGGGAGATTAAAAAGAAAAAAAGTTATTTTGCTGAATGTAGCAAGTCCCTAACATGTTACCAATAAATTAGAGAGCAACTATGCTGGTGATCCACTGTGGAACAGATCCTTCAGCTTTTCGCTGATCTCAGCATACTTTAGCTTCCTATGCTGCTGTGGTGGCTGGACTGTCAATAGTGCCTCGTTTTCTCTTCTGTTCCTGTTTATAAGGGGAGTTTAATCATAATCTTCTATTATTTATAAAAGAAATGATTACCTCCATTCAGGATTTCCCTCAAAGAAAATGCACTGAACATTTTCTCAGACTGCAAAGGCAAGCAGAAACACTGACATGACACCCAGGGTTTGGAGACAGATTTTTTACATCGATGGACACTGATTGGGATCATTCCCAGAATATCAGGCTCTGATCTCTGGTGGTTGAAGGTTTATATGGGATAGGCAAACAGGAAGTACAAAGCAGAATGGCTTGGCAACTGGGGATTGGTTTACACAATGTGCGTTATAGTGAGCAGCTATGAATCACAGTAACCAGTCATTTCTAAGAGACAGGAGCAAATGGAACTGGAACAGGAACTGTTACCTGCCCAACTAAGAAACTGAACCACACTGGCTGGGGATGGCATTTTCTGTTACAGAATAAAATTTGCCAATAAGTCAAAACATATGTCTCTGTCCATAATGTTCATTAAAAACACTGACCAGTTGTGATAACGACATTTTTGCTATTTAAACTATTTAGGCTATCATGTAAGCCTTCCCGGAGATTGTTAGTGAAGTCCTGATTATAAAACTTCAGAAGCATCCAAGTAAATGACAAGGATTTATCACCAACTTCTTTTCAAGAGAGGACTGAGTTTCTGAATGTGCGGATGACCTCCCTCTGTCTGCCTTCTGTGTCCTCAGTGGGTTGACGCGCTGTATGGGTTCACCGCGTGAGTGAGGTTCTGTGTTGGTGCATTCTAAACTTTTAAAAGTTTAGTGAGAGTTCTCCCACAGGCTTCCACTTCCCTGCTGGAAGAACTGAAAACCTCTTTTGCCTGCAAATGAGCACTGCAGGCAACTAAAGCCTGGTTTGATTTAAACACAGAGGGAAGATATTTTTAAACGTAACTAACAAGTTTAAACAATTTATAAATAAGTTGCTAAAATATAAATAAAATAATGAGATGTATAGAAGCAGAGGAATAGTTCAACTCAAATGTAAATTTGAGTTCTATTTATATATTTTGCATATGTTTGTTATATTATAAGTATATTCAATGAAAAACATTTACAATGAACAATATGTTCAATAAGGAGCCATTAGGCTACTGTATAATTACAAGTCCCTCATATATTTAATATGTAAATTTAAAAATACTTCTTCTAAATCCAGAGTTCCCAGTGTCTGGTAGTTTCTAACACTTACTGTCACCTGCTTGCAGCATCATGACAGCATCCAGAATTTCCCTATGAGTAATTATTTACTAGTCATTTACTTTACTATAACAACTAAAATTATAATATTCAACTTATCAATCTCCAGCAGAGAGTTGTCCAAGCTCTTATTTACTTATAGTTTTTATATAGCTTTTTCTGATAGCTTTAAGAAATGACTATCATGTCTCTCACCTTAGGTCTACATTCTGTACTGATATATCATGACTTTTTTTCCCCAGTTTACTCTTCCTAGTTTTTCACATGTGCTACAGCTTTTAATGGATAATCAGTCATTCTATCCTTTGGATTAAAACAAAGTTCTTCCCAAATTTAGTGATACAATGCTCTGTTTAGCAGAGTAAAGAATGAGGCCTTGACTATGGACTGGACAAGTTAAAAACCTGATCCCAGCCTATGGAGGATAGGAGACCCTTTAAATAGAATGCCTTGTTGGATGTCTTCCACTCATGTGACAGCATGCCCTTGAAGCCCATGCCCAGCTCCCCACAGCCCCTCATCTTTCTCTTTGCTGTTGGCCAGCACAAGGTATGCAGCTCATCCCACCTTCTGTGCCCTGCCATGATGTTTGGTCCCACCTCAGACCAGAAAGCCATGAACAAAACTCCCCAGACTGTGTCTTTAAAAGCTGGTTGTCTCAGGTATTTGATGTACTAAAGGAAAACTAACTAAACCTCAGAAAAACACAGCACTGTTTCAAGATCTGTAGGTCATGTGCTTTCAGCTATCAATATTCATTTTTTAGCAAGCATGCAATTCTAACCTTTATTGCAAAATTTTGTCAAGAGGTAATCGTAATCTAAAATACTACATACACCCTTTCAGGTTACAATGCTTTATTTCTAATCTATGCTTAGAGTTTAGACTCTATGTATGTAGCTCAACTAAATGATTAAATTACATCAATTCAGTAAATATTTGGAGTTCAAGGTAATAGCTTCAGGAATATGAATGATTTAGCAAAATTGAGTTTAGTTACTACGAATTTCCTACTTATTACAGAAAGGCAAAGATCACTGGTGGGCACATTTTTCTGACTCGAGCAATATTAATTAACATCAAACTCAAGGACTGTTGGTACTTGAATCACGTAAAGCATCATCGATCAGGAAGTGAATCAAAGTCAAAACTGTAAGTAGGGTTGCAGTCATGATTAAGAGTTACTGAATATCTTCTCTAAATGTTAAGAGCTTATTTGTATAATGATCACAAGTTCAGAAAGGTTACTATTGTCACTGTGATCTAAAGAGTAGCTGCATAAGGAATACAGACTTGACACAGAGTTCATGGGTATATTTAATTGGGACTTGCTTCATGTAAGGGACGTTGGCATCCTTGGCCTCCACCTAGTGGATGCCACACATGTTGCTCCGTCCATTGTGACAGCTGAAATATCTCCAGTCGTCACCAAATATCCCCTGTGGTACAGCCATGCACTGGGTTGAGAAAGCATTGCTTTTAAACACAAGTCAAGAAAAGTTTCTTAAATCCCTATGGTGTGTCATCAATTCATGTGTTAATGCATGTCTTATTTATATATCTGATATATGATATATTTACCAAGGGGCTAAGTTTATATTCTAAAATACAGCACTTCTCTACTACACTGAGTGTCTAATGGAAAGGTTTCTCCAGTCCCTCCTGGAAAGCTTCTGCTCACCGTGAGCACCAATTGATCTCCCTCCATTTCAGAGCCACCCTCAGTATCCCCATGATGAATGATGTAATGTGTCAACTTAAATAGGCCAAAGAATGCCCAGACCCTGGAAAAACACTTGGGAAGTGTATCTGTGAGCGTTTTATAGAAGACATTGGCAAATCTGGATCAGTAGAATTTATAAAGCAGCTGGGCCTTCCCAAAAGGCAGAGGAAGAGTGAATTCTTTCTGCCTGCTTGACCTGGGACATTGCTTTTGTTCTAGTCTCAGACACTGGGACTCCTGGTTCTCAAGCCTTCAGATCCTGGGATTTATATCAGCAAGAGACCCTGGCATCCTAACCTGTTTTCCAGTTTAAAGAGTGCAGACTCCAGGTGTTTGTAACTGAGTAAGCCAATTACCATAATGAAAGATACACACACGTATATTTATTGGGAGAACCATGACAAACACACCATCAAACCCAAGGTTCACTTATTATGCACATTTCATAACACCTATCTCTTGATGGCTCATACCCATAAAATCTCCTTATTCCATATGCCACCTTCCCTGAGATATTTCTGCAGCACTCAGAGTGCTTTCTTCCCATCTTGGACTCCTTCAACCCTGAAATTATATTTTCCATGCAAGATCTACCCAACTGTGAATAAACATGTGGTCATCTATGATGGGCTGTGATGTATTTGAGAATCAAGATTATTCCTTATCCAATATATCCCACACAGTGTATCACATATATTAGGAGAGTATTTCTTCAATAGATAAATGAAAAATCTGGGTAACTGAAAGGAGTTTTTTGTTTTGTTTGTTGGTTTGGTTTGATTTTTGTTTTTGTTTTTGTTTTGTTTTGTTTTTTGTTTTTTTGGAGGGGTTTTGGAGAGAATTGTTTGTTTTTCTGTTGTTTTGTTTTGCTTTGTTTTGTTTTAACTCACAGTTAAAACCAAAACTATGGCCCTGGCTTCTGCCTGGCTCTGGTGAGGGACTCATGGTAGACAGCACAACTGTGTTGGCAGAGTGTGTAGCAGGTCACATGGTGAGGAGACAGCTGGAGGCTGGAGAGAGCCAGCCTCACCCTTTCACAATGATTCATTCTAGTGGGAGTCAACCAGGACCCCCTTACAATGACCTGAAATCTTTTGATGGTGTTTCCCTCCGACCTAATCACTTTCCATTAAGTCTCATCTCCTAAAGGTTCTACCACTTCTCACATCACTGCACTGGAGCCAAGAAATCCAACCCATGAAACTTTGAGGGGCACAAGCAAACAGCATTGCGCATCCATATCTGAGATCCATATCTGAGATCTTCTTCACCCTCTATTATCACCATGGAAAACTACTTTGTCACATTCATCTGCATCATTATGTGAAATTGTGGGATTTGAATGAGAGCACAAAATATTTATGATCTTCTAAAAATTCAACTTTAATGGAGTAAAACCTGAACTGTAAGTATTTCACAGTCATATTAAATTTAAGGAAATTATAATTTCATATCAAATAAAATTCCTTAATCAAATATGTGCTACAGAATATGGAAGCATAGTTTGTATATTAGTTGGTTTTTTTGTCTCTGGGACAAATCCCCCAACATGTACAATTGAAAGGAGAGATTTATTTGGTTTATGGTTTCAGAAGATTCAGTCCATGGTTAACTGGCTTCAAGACAGAAGTATCATGTCAGAAGCATATGGCACTACAAAAATACTTAGTTCATAGTGGCTGGCAAGCACCAGAAAGAAGAGGGACCAGATATAGACTTCAGGGTCATGCCTCCATAAACTTCCCAGACACATCTAGAAATATGCTTCACTAATCGCCACAGTGGACCTGAGATAAACAAGTTAACACTGCAGCTTAACTTTCACACTTTATGTTTACATTATAGAACCATAATAGTTCAATACATAATCTGCAAGGAGATTCAAAATAAAATCAAGCTCATTTTTCACTTTTTCCTTATGTATTTTAAAGTGAAATCAGAGTTTTCACAATCTTCTTGAAATGTTATGAGATCAAAAAATATGAAATGCATAATATACATAATGTTTAATAGTCATAACTCTCTTATAGAATAAAAACTAAATTTGGGATTTTAAAACTATTTTTAAATATTTTAAACACATATCACTTCACGTTCTGTTTCTAAAATTTCCAGTTAGTAGTTCAACTAATGGCTCAGTTTTGTGACATTCAACACACAGTAATCAGTAAAATTAGAATGGAGGTAATCTGAAGTTATCCAGGGTGTTCCTATGGTGATATACTATGTTACACAATAGGAATGGTCAGATCTAATAATTATCACCATTTCAATAATGAATAAACAGTTCTTTGAAGGGAAGTCCATTGTGAATTTGTGGTCTCTTTAGATACCAGTTTATATTTGCTTTCACTGTATAAATTGCTGCTGAAATCTAGGACTTGCAAAAGGCTCTTTTGTACATATACAAGTTTTGACAAGCATTTTTTAAAACCAATTCTATGAGCATTGTAATAGCTCTTGATTCATAAATGTTCCTTTTAGTAGAAAAAATGGATCTGGTGGTAATTTGAGAATTTAACAAGTGCCTGCATTTTAGTAATTTAATAATTTAAAGGTTCACTTCCAGATACCATAATTTGTCAAATAACTGGCACTTTGCATGAAATGAATTAAAGACTCAGCACAACTCTATTAGTTAATGGCTGAGATCAAGATCTCTCGTTCATACTGGAGTCCTGCAGATTATTTGTGAAGAGAACAC
This sequence comes from Cuniculus paca, assembly GCA_004365215.1. Taxonomy (NCBI): domain Eukaryota; kingdom Metazoa; phylum Chordata; class Mammalia; order Rodentia; family Cuniculidae; genus Cuniculus; species Cuniculus paca. Next base: position 13,621 of record RJWT010018117.1, read on the forward strand.
TACTGGGATGGGTGATTTCCACTGGGCTGTGACCTAGACTCTTTCTTCAGACATCTAGACTGAATACTGAATGAAAGTCACAATGGTTAAGTTTGACCATCTTAACTTGTCTGACTTGGAAGCTACCCAAGGGCACTGGAGAAATGCACTCTGGCTGTGTCTGGGTGGCTCATGCTGGTCTGACCCTGGGCACTGTATTTGGTTCCTGGCCCCTCCCTCTCTGGTGTCATTCCCCATTCTGCCTTTCAGCTGCCATGCAATAAGCCGTTTTGCTTTGCCTTACCCTTCTGCCATAATGTTTTTGCCTCGGAGCCAGCCCACCATGGACTGAATCCCTGGAACCAAGAGCAAAACTAAACCTCCACTTTAAATGGCGGTTGTCAGGCATCTTCTCTCAGCAATGAAGGAGCTGACAAATACCAACACCAAAGGCCTTCTTGTCTTTTTAATTCAAAAGGTAGAGATTGTCTTTACCACTTTTTGACAGCGCTACTCTAGGTTGATATTCCTTTTTGTGATCAAGGATACCTAAGAGAATGAATCGCCCTTCCACTTGCCTTTCTGAACAGCAAGAGCAGATAGCAAGCAAGTAGATTCGGTGAAGGACAGTGCTTTACTGCAGTTGCATTTATGTATGCCCCATACTCCATTCAAGAACAGGAAGAGGAAGAAAAGGCTTGTCACCTATTACAGTGATCCTACGCTATTCTTAAGAACTTCATTTTAGCCATGAACTTATCAGTCTTTTTTTTGTAGTTGAGAGACATGGGTACAGAAAAAGCTCTTGTTCTTTTTTAATATTATGAAAGATATGGTATGAATTACCTAAAATGCCTACATAACTTATACCTGTATATAGAAGCCTGTGATGAACTGGCAATATGAACTTTTAGCATTGATGACTCATCCAAAAGACCGTCAAAAATAATATAAACACATTAGTAGATAAATCCATGCTAGATAGATGTTAAGTAGGTGGGTAGATAGACAGGATGATAGATAGATAGATAGATAGATAGATAGACAGATAGATAATAGATAGATAGATAGATAGATAGATAGATAGATAGATTCATATTGACTGTTATGGTTTTGTTTGAAATATCCCAGAAAACTCTTACCTTGTTGTGCTTTAGAACAGATCATGGGGGTGCTACACTCGTCTTTGGATAGGTTCCCACTGGGGTGAGGCCCGGTTGGAGGAGGCAGGTCACTCAGGCATGACCCGGAAGGCTGTGTCTCCCTTCAGGCTCCTCCAGGCTGTCTGGACTTCCTAGCCATCATGATTTGAGCAGCTTTGCTATACCCAGGCTTTTCCACCACACTACTGGCAAGGGACTGAAGCTTCTGTAACATGAGAGAAATAAAAGCTCTCTTCCTTTATGTTGCAAGTGTCAGGTATTTTGTCCCAAGTCTGAGGAAAGTGACTATGATGTTGACTGGTATATCTATGGTAGTGTATTAATTAGAGTTACTGCAAGAAGGGAGTACTGTGTGAGACAACTGTGGAGGGGCAGGCACAAGGGTGGGAAAGAATTTACCAAGATTGCAATAATAAGGGACAAGAGTTTACTCAGAATAAACAGTCAATAGGGCCAGCAGAGGAGTTTCCAAGAAAGAACTAAGAGTAAGTGATTGGAGTTTTCATAAGTGTTTCAGAAGGTGGGGAAAGGGTCTAGACAGCACATCTAGATATCTCAGCAATGATTTTTCTGGTCTCCTGGTTCCTGTTGATTGTTGTAGCAACATCTGCATTGTCATACACAAATACTCCAAATTTACTTCAATCTCAAAGAAGCTCCTTTAGTTTCAGATAAGGATATCTATACATATTAACACTTTAAGAAAAGATGGCTTAGTGCTCACTGGAAGCAATGAATTGATTCTATATTTATTTTTACCTTGTGGTGTTTCAGCAATAGTGCAAACCCTCATGATTGTCCCATGCTTGCTGGAAAAGATTATGTCAGCAGAGAAATTTTGTTGCTGAGAGCTTTTATTCTTTAGTCACTTCAGAGAGATTGACAGATTAGCAGTGCTTGAGAAAGAAACTATGGGTAGATTTGTTTATGCATTTTTGATGTATAGTTCTAAATGATTTAAGACAAAATGTTTCAAGGTGAGGGAGAGATTATGATTGGGCAATATTTGTCATCTAATACTGTAAGGCTGAAAAACTCAGAGAGGCTAGGATCCTGTAGCCAACTTTTCTGTTGTACCATAATTGATTCTCAAAATGAACAACCTACAGTCTTCCTAAGAGACATAGTAGTCCAGATGAATTTACTCTTTCGTGGTAAAATAGACTGCATGAATTTCTTCAATCAAAAGTAATTTTTTTCTAACTTAAATTTATTTGATGTCTTTATGGAAATATTTCCTAGAATAAATAGATTATTCTTCCCTTCACCTCTTCTGCAGCTCAATAAGCAGCACCAGGTTTTTTCTTCCATGAAGTAAAATAGTTAAACAGAAGTCAAGATTTTAGGGCTTGGAGCAGTGACTGTGCAATTATGTACTGGAAATTCATGTTTTTCAGTTTTCCATAATAGCAGCATCCTCAAATTTTAGAGTGCAACACATTGTCCAGCTAAAACTGCATTCCAGAAACCTTCTAAAGCCACCTTATGATCAATACCCACTCACTACTCTCAAAAATAAAAATTATCTTCACTTCTAGTAATATAAAATAATGCCACGCAAATTTTACTCAAAGTCATATGATAAGGAACTACCATCCAAAGTGCACGAGGACCTCAAAATACTCAAAACAAGGAAAAGATAACCCTCTCAAAATCCCACGACGGGTATATACATAAACTGGAATTCACACTCTCAAAATGTCTACACTCCCACTTCTCTAGCAGCCCTATTCTCAATATCCAAGATACTGAAAAATCAAAGCATACATCAATGAATAAATAGGCTTTTAAATGTTGTACACATACACAATAAAATACCATTCAGATCTTGTAAGACAGAAAATCCTGCCATTTGCAATAAAATTGATGAACCCAGAAGACATTATGTTAAGTGAAATAAGCATGGTCCATAAAAACAATTTCCAAATGATCCCATTCATATGTGGAATCTAGGCAAAGTCAAATTCATGGAAATAGAAAATAGAATGGGAGCACAGAGTTAGGTAGAAGAGTTAAGTTCCGGTGTTTGCTCTGAATAAGGTAACTATAGTAAAACATAATCAGTTCAATATTTCAAAATAACTGAAAGACTGGCCTTTAAATATACTTACCAAAAGAAATTATGAACATTTGAGATGCATGCAATCTATCCTGATTTGATCATTTCACAGTATTTAAAGTACATAAACTGCAGTCATCCACTACATCCCATAAATGCACACAGTTATTATTTGTTAACTTAAAAACAAATTTTTCAACTTTAAAAAACATGAACTAGCCAGGCGTGGTGGCTCACGCCTGTAATCCCAACACTCAGGAGGCTGAGACAGGCGGATCGTTGTGAGTTCGAGACCAGCCTGGGCTACAAAGTGAGCTCAAGGCCAGCCTAAATGGCATAGTGAGACCCTGTCTCAAAAACAGGGCTGGGAATCTAGCTCAGCGGTCTAAGCACCTGCCTGGCAAGCGCAAGGTTGTGAGTTCAATCCCCGGTGCCAAAAAAAAAAAAAAAAAAAAAATGAACTGCCTCTCTAAAAAGTAGACAAGCTATTTTTATTAATAAAAATCTAATTTATTTTATACAAATATTTATTTTTTTGTTTTAATAGCACCAAAACCAGAAAAATGAAGTGCCAAACATATGAGGATGTAACCTTCAATAAGTTTCTTATTTCATGCAGTGATGTAAAGCAATGACACAATTTAGAAATGTGGTGCATCTATGTAACATAAAAATGTGCATATTTGTACATAAATTACATTTAGATGTTAAACAATAGCAGGTATTTTGAAAGTATATTTAAGTAATATCCCAGTATTTTCAAAATTTGTTTTCTGGTGGATTAAATTACTGTATGAATAAATATATGCTTGAGAAATATTAGCTAAAGTTACAAAAACAGTTTATAACTTTATTTTGGGAAATCTGTGAAAACATGAAAAAAAATCAACCATGTACTCACAGTTAAATTAAAGCTAATCTCTTAAACAAGAAAGAAAAGTTAAAACAGTTAACAGAAATAAAGTCTACTGTCTGCTACAGAAAAAAATAATGCAAGTCTACAAAAATGTACAAATCAATAAGCAATAGATAATTTAATATAAAGCCTTAGCAAAATATTTGATCAATCAAGTTGTAAAAAATGTAATGACTAATTAATCTAGAAAGTTATTTTCAGCATTATTAATATTTAGAGTAATATAACAGAAAATAGCTAATGGCAGTCTTATCATAGTTCCATGAAATATTTGGAGACTATCAAGTAGGTATAAAGAATGTCTAGAAAAAATATTTTATCAAATACTATAAAGACATCAGGCCATAAAGAAAAGTAAGTATTTAAGAAGCTATTTTAATTTTGGAGGCCAATTTGAGAGTATTTGTAAAACTAACAATTGTGGTTTATAACCTGACATGATTTGCTTCCAGAAATTTATTGCAATTAAAAATATGTGCATGACAAGATACTTATAGAAGAGTCCCTGGTGGATTGGATCAAGTTTTGGAACGTCAGTGGAGAGGGGCTGGGAAAAGGACAGCTGCTCATATCATGGTGGCCAAGAAGCAAAGAGCAAGAAGGGTAAATTCCAGGAGGAAGATATACCCTTCCAGGTACTACGCACAGTGACCCACCTCTTCTAACCAGACCTCTCCTCATAATAGCAAGTCAGCTACGAACTCATCAGTAGACTAAAATGCTAATGTGCATACATAGCCACAGTGATCCAGTTACCTTCCAAACACAAGACGCTTTGGGGGACATCCCTAGATCTAAACCATAACAAAGATTACATGCAAGTGTAGAAACCATCATGAACTCCTACTAAGAGAGTTCTAAATAATCCATTAGTTCCATATTGTGAACTATTAAGTCAGGATTTTAAATGAATATTCTAAGTTAACAGAAGTCCCATAGAGGACAAGTATGTATAGCACTGGTGAAACATGTCGATAATAATCATTTGATCATTAGATGATAATTTTACAAGTCTGTTTTCCGGACTGAGTTGATAAATAGCATGGAGCACCTTTACTTGAAAATTGTGTGTAACATATGATTATTCAGGTAAGTTGAGAAAACATTTTTGTGCATTAAGAATTTCTAGATTGCAAAAATAAATAACTTTATTCTACTCTCTATGAAATGTGATTTATAATTGACCTTCATACCTAGTAATTAGCAATCAATATTTAATATTTTAGTTAGCCATCTTTTATGTTTAAATTATATCCCTCCAAAAAGTTTGAACTAATCAACAGTATCTCCAAATACAAATTTCT
>RJWT010018118.1:0-19019 GCA_004365215.1 Cuniculus paca
CTCTTTTGTTTTGTTTGATTATGTTAAATCCGATGGCAGGAGCAGCTATTTCAAAGACAGCAAGATACGTTATGGTAGCCATTTTGTATTTACTGTTGTCTTTTTTGAAGTCCTTTATTGTATCCATTGTTTTGTTTTTACCGTTTCTATTCTATTCTGTTCTGTTTGATTTTTACTATGTCGGAAGGTATCTGCAGCTATTTTGAAGACATCAAAAGGCATTATGATAACTACTGTTGATTTTGAAATGTTTTGAAGTCCTGTATCACTTACACTGGTTTGATTGGTTTTATTCTGTTTTATCCTATTTAAAATAAAATAAAATAAATACTGGAACCATCCCCTCCCACCCAGATTGGGGTCTCTTGTGGTTGGGAAGTAATGCTTGAACTCTTGAAAACTGCATAGGTGATCGTGAAAAAGATAGAAGAAAGAAGGCTTTGATTCAGTGTCTTTTTTAAAATTTTTGCTAACATGAAACATGTAGAAAAATCCAATGTTAACTCATCACTCCCTTAATTTAAGTTTGGATTTGAATGCAACCACTTTATCTGCTGACTCAAACACAGCTGCCATTCTCTCCTGAAGTGACAAATTGAGTTCACTAAGATTGAATATATCACACAAATCAGCAAGTTTTTATAGCTGATTGATGTCACTAAAATGTGCTGCTGATGGTGACTGTTTTCTCAAAGAAATCTTGAGAGCAGCTCTTGTAACATAAAGTCCCTGGCCAGTGATCTACCTTCAGAAATCACCTCTTTCTGTGTATAAGAGAAGGCACATGTGTCCCTGTGTCCATGTCCTCTGGGAGCCGTGAGCACAGAAGTGAGGTAAGAGTGTGTGCTTCAATGTGGTCGTTAATTTTATCACTCTTGGAAAAGCATCGTTTAGCTTAGGTGACCCTGGCCGGCTGCCAGTCTTTCTCGGTGGATGACACAGACTCACGTGCAGAAGTGACTTCCTTGACACAACTAGTGGACCCAGGAAGTCATGCAATCATGATAGCACCTCTGTCCATGTGTATACTGACACAAAATGGCCAGTTTTTAAATTCAGGGTGCATGGACACCATGTGACAAAGCAGTTTGGAAGGTTTCATTGCTTAGTTGGATAGCTGGTCACCACATATTATACAAAGCAGGTCTTGTGCTCTGGCGAATGATTTGGGGATGACAATGCACAATGTATGTACCATTGTTGCCTCCTGATTGATGTGTTTTGAAATTTTGTTTTAGTTTTATTTTTCTTCTTTTTCTCCTTGAAATAAAATGGATTTGGAAAAAAAAAAAAGCAGGTCTGCTGAACTAAAATCACTGCTGTCAATGAAGCCATAGGTTACTTAGGATTCTTGGTAATATCTTTTATTTTTAATTTTTGCTAATATACTTTAAATTCAGCTTATTCTTTCTTGGCAGCCTTAGAGTCTTCCACTGTCTCATCATTGAATCTTTCCCTCTGTTTTGAGAAGCTGTCTCATGACTTGGTTTTGTATTCATTTTGACTAGGGTTAGCTTGTGAGCTTACCAAAACTGTGGCTGAGACAAGTGCACAGTTCAGGAAAGAAAGAGCTGGAAGTGCTAAATAAAAGGTGAGCCATGCTTAGACTAAAATAAGTGTAGAATTTGACTTAAGGTCTGCCACCAGATGCAGCTGTGCAACTGAAGGACGTGAACTTGCAGCCACTATAAAACATGACAGCACATGCAGCTTAATTGTCACTTGCCACGCTGGTAGGGTTTTTAGATGAAATTGCAAGCAATTGATTTATTATGGTATCTGTGCAGTCAAACCAGTCTGCTAATGTTCATCTGTACTTGCAGCTGTTCCACAGCGCTAGCATCACTGTCTCAGCTCCATCTCAGATCATCAGGCACTAGAATCCCATGGGGAGCCTGTGATCCAGATCCCTTGCACGTGCACTCCATAGTAGGATTCATGCTTCAAAGAGAATCTAATGCCACACTGACCTGACAGGAGCCAGAGCTCAGGTGGTCATGGCAGAGATGGGGAGCAGCGTAGACACCGACGAAGCTTCAACTGCTCACTGGCTATACCCCTCCCTTCGTCCAGCTTGGCTCCTAACACACCATGGGCTGGTGCAAGTCCTTGGTTTGGCAGTTAGGGACCAGTGGTGGATTAACTAAAAGTCAATTTGTAATGCCCAGCTGAACTGAATCAGCATGGTTCTGGGTGTAGAAGGCCCACCTGAGGATTGTTGCCAATATATAAAAGGGAGAACTGGAGGGGAAGTCGGTGCACTGTTGATTCTCCTGGAGAAGCTTGTTGCACTGCTCTTCCTGATATGAACTCAGCTGTTCTCATTGTCGGAGGAGTGTGGGTCCTCGCCATCACCCAGGATGGCTGCAGTACTCTTTGGGGGAGCTCTGGTCCTTACTTTGAGCATCGCTTCTTGGCTCCAGTGCAGATCCCTCAGCTTGCTGCCACAGATCCTTCACCCCACTGGTGTAGCTTCCACCTCTGACCTTTAGGTCTTTGCAGTGCAGATCCTAGGGACAGACTTGCATGAGCTGTTGTCATCAGCTCTGAGCTGCCAGCTGCACTTGTGGACAACATTGCAATGGGCTCCAGGCCCTCAGCTGGATCCTTTGGTCTGTAGTGCATGGACAGATGCCCTGTACTCTTTTGCATTTGACTCTTTGGATGAATATTACAAGATAACCCTATGAATTATGTGTCCTGTATTAAATCTTTTTAGTTGTAAACTCTGACTACAACGGGACCCCTGACATGTATGATGTTGTGGAGATTCATCCATGGTATAGTTGTCGGAATTTAAAGTTAGAGTATGTTTGCCTTGTATGTAATCACTGAATCTTGCATATGCACTCAACTGTCAATGGAGGCTTGGAAGAGTCCGTATTTTGGCTATTATGAGTAGGGCTTCTGTGATCATTGGTGCACGGATCCTCTGCAGGACTTTTCTCTCAATACTTTTGAGGTCATAATTGGAAGTAGAGTTGCTGGAGGAGGTGTTATTTCAGTTGTGTCTGTTTATGCTGTGTCACAGAGCAGCTGTACCATTTCACTTTTCCACCACAGTGCCTGAGGACTCCGATATTCTGAATGCTCACTGATGCTGTATTTCATGCTAATGGCGTTTATGAGGAGAAAACCCCCCATGGTGCTTGTTGCAGATTGCTTGCCTGTGAAATGTCACCCTCACTCTTGCTGTTTTCATTTCCACTTTGGTGTTTGATCTTCAGTGTGACTTGAATGTGCTGTGTGACTCTGCTTGTGCACATTCTTCTTGTAGTCATTGAGTGTCTTGTGTGTTTATACTCTCACCCTTCATCATCTTAGAGAGCTACTAGTTCTTCCTCAAGTGTTCCCTCTGTCCTCTCCCTCTGAGGTCTCTCACCGTGCCACATTGGTCTGCTTCACTGTGTCCCACACGTCCTTGTGCCCATCCAGTTTTCTGCAATCTCATTCTCCATTCTTCAGATCTGATGCTTTCAATTGTCCTGTCCTCAAGTTTGCTGGTTCTCTCCAATGTGTGTTCTGCCTTTGAATTTCTCTAGAGACTTTTTAGGAATAATATTGCTTTGCTTTATGTTTAAAATGGAAATAGACAAGAAAGAATGATTGGAAATACCAACCCACCTTATTCTGGAAAATGAGTTCTAGAATTGCAACTAGAAATGAGCAATTTGCATTATGACATATTTAATTTTTAAGGTTCTTTGGTATTAAAGCATAATATTTTTATTAATTTGCAAATGTTTACAGTCATAAAATTACTGATAATTTGAAAAAGTATCACTGTAGGTGATGGGAAAATTACATAATAGTTCAAAAGTTAACAAAACAGAAGTCTGGCATCAAATGTTCACTAAGTTTTGTGATAAACCCTGAGTAACCCTAGAGCAGATGACTAAATAAATAGTCCACAAAGATTTTATGAGGGTGTGGTCAGCGGCATTGAGATCCTCGGAGACCACCATGGGGACAAAGGCCTGGTACACTCTTGAGGCCTTCACCTGCTACTCATTAAAACCACGATCTGTGTTTTCTTCTGAGGTGGTTGGGACTCAAAAGCTGCTTTTTCTCAAAACTGGAAACTCTTCACTTGGGCCCATCGAGGTCCAATGAATAACTAAAAGCAGAAAAAAGATTGACATTCCATTGTTTCTGCCCTTATTACCTTAAAACTTCAAGTCTGATGGCTTCTCCTTGCCACAAGGACACGTGAGCCAGGTGGGGAGTGTCCGTCTAAACACTGGCAAGAGGAGGTTGAGCAGCCCTGCATTTACATAGCCTGTCTCATCCCCTTCATGGCAGAGGACACCGAGATCAGAGACTGACAGGGACATTCAATTACTGATGAGTCCAGAAGTCTCCTGTCATTGCCCTGAGCCAGTGATGGAGAAACTTTCAGAGATGAGCATCCAAGCTGCAACCCAAAACCCACTTATTTATCAAAAAGTGCGAACGCTACAATAAAACCTGAATACTGAGGTCATAGTTTAGAAAAAGGAAACAACTCATACATTAACATCTCTTGTCTTGAAAGAACAGCAAATACCACAGGTTCACTGCCACTGCCCTAAACTGACAGTCACTGTGGAACACAGAAGAAACTGAAAACAGACTCTACAAGCAGACACAAGTATCTCACACAGACCAGATTTCTCCTGTGAAGCTAAGGACTTCTCAGGTGCCATCTCACAAACTAAACCTCAGACACAGGTCAGTCCAAGCCTAGCCAGGCTCAGTCCAGGTGTGAGAACGGGACTGCTCCCTCCATGGACCAGGCTGCCCCCTTCCATCGGAGCTGTGCCTTCTTCAGCTCCTCAGGCTGAAATCCCTGCCCTCTCTCTCCTACCATCTACCTCTGCTATTTAACTGATCCTTTACGAAACGCTTTCCTGGTGTAGACATCAAGAACCTGCCTGGGTGGAGTTGAGTCCCCATTTCCTCTTGGGGAGGGGGGTTCCTTGGACACTGTCCAGTGGGAGAATCAAATTCAGGTTAATTCCAAGCAGAGATAAAGGAGAGGTTAGGTTTCCTGCCTTCCCAGGGTCTTGTTTTGGCCTGGAGCGGTTATTTAATCAGTGGATAAATTATTGTCTTTTCTAGTCTTCATCTTTTTTTTTGGACCTGAAAAGGTCCTTTTGTATGCTGCTAGGGGATTTCAGGCAATAATCAGGTTTGAGAAGATTTTCTCCCTCATGATTTCATTTTGCTTGCTATGATTTTACTGCACGTGGCTCAGAGCCGCCCGCTCTCGTGGGGTGAGACAGAGGCCCTGCTGCGGTCCCACCTGGAGCTCCCTGGAGGAGGAGGAAGTGAACACCCTGCTCAGGGGCAGCCTGGCCCCCACTCACTCACCCTGAGGTGCAGAAGGGAGACATGCAGGAGTGAGCGGCCAGCGGTGGAGGCCGGCCCGGCTCTGGTGAGGCAGTTTCTCTGCAGAGGCTGGGGTTTCCTGGAGAGCGAGGCAGGAGTGATCGGAAGCCATGCAGGAGAGGGAGCGATGAGCAGGGGCCTCTGAGGCTGGGGTCCTCTGAGACCTGACCCGGTGCAGGGAGATCATTAATTCAGGGCCTCGTGTGTGGAGGTGAGCGCTCTGCAGGGAATCCCCTCCTTCTGATCATTTGTTTTTAGAATTGTCCTGCTCTGAGGAATATGGGAAACCATATACATAGCATACAAGTGGACGAATATGCAGACTATGGCTGTGCTTTTTTAAATTTTAAAACAAAAAAAGAATATAAATGATGATCCAGAATTTAAAAACAAAATAATGAGCTTAACAATGGTTAATATGTTGCATATTTTTATGTTCAAGGTAGCTGCTCAGATTAAAGATATAGACATGAAAAAAATGATCAGAGAAAAGGAGCACAAACTGCTCTTTGATGAACTAATAGAGATTAGTTGTATAATTATCTATCACATAGTCTTTCCCTTCCTTGTTCTTTTTTCCCACATCTCAGTTCTTTTCTTTTCAGCAGTTTCTTCCCCTTTCACTGTCACAATATCTATGTATTGTACATTTTGGATATTATTTACTCTTTCAATTTTTTTACACTAGGGAGATAATATGATGTTTACACATGTGAATCTGATTTATTTCACTTAAGAGTATGGTCTCAAATTGCATCCATTTACTTCTAAAAGTCTTGAGTTTATCCTTTCTTGTAACTGAGTAGTACTCCAGTGTATAAAGTACTGCATCTTTTTCATCCATTTTGTGGTTGATGGGCATTTGGATTGTTTCCCAGATCCGGCGGTTACAAATTATGCTGCTGTAAACATCGGTGCACATATTTCTCTGTGGCATGATGTTTTTAATTCTTCTGACAAAATTCCTCAGATGGGCAGAGCTGTGTTGAATGGGACCTCTAATCCTAGTTGTTAAAGGCATCTCCACTCTGATTTCCACAGGACTTGCACCAGTCTGTACTCCCACCAACAGTGCAAAAGGGTTCCTTTTTCACCATAGCCCCGCCAGCATTTATTATTGGTTGATTTCTTGATGATAGCTATTCTTTCTGGAGTGAGGTGGAATCTCAGTGCTGTTTTAATTTGCATTTCTCAAATTACCAATGATGTTGAACATTTTTTCATATATTTATTTGCCATTTATATTTCTTCATCTGAGAAGTGTGTATTCATCTCCGATGTCCACCTTTAGATTGGGTCCTTGAATTTGGTGGCCTGATTTTTAAAAATTCTTTGCATGTTCTAGATAGAAGTCCTTTGTCTGAGGGACAGTTGGCTAAAATTTTTTTTTACCATTCTATGGCTTTTCTTTTCACTCTGTTGGTGATTTCTTTTAATGTGAAAAATCTTTTTAATAAGATGAGATACCAGTTGTTGATTCTTTGAAGTGCTTCTTGTGCAGTTTGGGTTTTGTTCATGAACTCTCAGATAGAAATCCATACCATTACAGTCAAATGATTGGACAAAGTGGAATAATACTTATGTAGTCAGGGCATGCTCCTTAATAAATGTTCCTGAATAACTTGCTGTCCACATGTAAAAGAACAGAAGTGATCTCATGTATCACACCATGTACAAATATCAGTTCAAAGTGGGCTAAAGACTTAAATGTAAAAGAAGAAATTATAAAAATAGATGAAAACTCAGGGGGAATAACTCTATGGTATCAGTCTACACAAGGATCTTCTAGATGAGAATGTAAGTGCATAGGCAAGAAAAGCAAAAATAGACTAGTGGGATTTCCTGAAATGAGTATCTCTGCAAAGCCAGAGGGAAAATTAACCGAGTGGAGACAACCTACCAAATGGGAGAAAATAATGATGAAGTATTTATCAGACAGGAGCATAACATCCAGAATACATATGGAACTAAAAGAACAACAGCAAAATATAAATAACATTAGAAAATCAAATATCTTGATTAAAAATGCACGATGGTATGAACAGGCATTTTTTCAAAACAAAATATACGAATAGCCAACATGAATATGAAAAACACTCAACATCACTTTTATTTTTTAAATTATCCCCAGCTTGTTAGGGGTATAACTGAATAAAGGTTACTGTTCATACTTAAAGTACAGAATGTGATGATTTTGTGTATCTATACACTGTGAAATGATTATCATCACAATGACTATTAAGATACCCATCATCTCATACATTACCTGTTCTGTAGTGAAAAGACTGAAGGTCTCCTTGGTTAGAAAATTTCAAGTATATAGTAGAATTTTCTTAATTATAGTCACCATAGTTTATATTAAATATACAGAACTTAGTAATTGTGGTAACTAAAACTTTGTGGTCTGTGATTAACCTCTCCCCATGTCACCCATCCCCCATCTGTGGCAATGACCATCGTCTTCTCCATTTCTATGATCCCCAGTTTTTATATTCCAAATACGTTTGGCCATGTGTTTTTATCTTTCTGCATGTGACTTATTTAACTTAGCATAATGTGTCTAGGTTTATCCTTGTAGTCACAAAATACATTATTTTCTTCATTTTAAAACCTGCAGCTTCATCTCTCCATCTATATCTTCTATACCATTTCTCTGTCCACTCGTCCTTCTGATGGAGGCTTCCACTCAGATCTCATAGAAGACGTAAGAGGCAAAATCACGTGCCCTCGAGAACTGTGTGTGAAGTCATGGGATAAAGCTGAATGTGGAGCAGAGACCCCTAGGGGTCAGAATTACTGGGGAGCGGGATTGTCTTCAAAGGAAAGTCACAGATGATAAGCAAAACTAGTCCAAAAGAGCAGGCATATGGGCTGCAATCAGAAAGGCTGTGGGGTGGGACCCCACAATCTTTCTCGAATTCACATTGCTCCGTGTACTCTGTATGTCAGACATGGAGCTAGAGGATTAATGTTGGCCCTGTAGGGTTCTGGAATTTCTGTGATCAAATTCATTTTTTATTTCTACTTTGGAATGGGAATGTTTACTCTATGCCATTGTGTCTTGGGATTCTGGACTTGCTTTTTGAATTTTATGGGGCACTCACAGATAAGAGTTTGCTTTGGATCTCAAATGAGACTTTGGACTTGGTATCTCTCACACTGATAAAGTTTACAATCAAGAGTCAAAGTCACAGAAAGTATGCTTTGGCATTTATTTGTGGTCTTTTGCAGTGCATCTACCTGAGGGCCTGGGGCCGGTCACCAGTGGGTTACCCATCCCCAGTAATTTTTACAAACCCTCTTCTTCTACTTCACAGCAAGAAAGTGTTATTTCATTAAGAGTATTACAGAAAAGCACTGTTGTGTGGTTGAAATTCCCCTCCAAAAGGAAGGAAACTGTGAGGAGATACCATGTGTGGCAGAGGGCCCTGAAAGAGCAAAGCAAACTGAGGTAGAACATACTAATGGTGGCACGGCCCAGTCCCTTGAGAGAGAAACATGCTGAAACTTGGGATGTGTCCCTCTCATCCATTCATATCTGTGAACCTTTTGTTTCTCATCCTTTTGTTAATGTCATCTTTTAGATTTCAATCCAAGAATGAAAAAGATGTCCCAAGAATGCATTGTTCAGATACATTTGATTAAAAAATTAAAAAAATACAGAAACAAGCATGCCCTGTGCCCCGTGCTCCAGAGGAGCAGGTCTAGTGCGACCTGCACCTGTGCCCCAGTGGAGAAGGCCCAGCCCACAGCAGGCCCAGCACAGTGGCGCACTGTTTCCTGACAGATCCCACAGAGCCAGCAGGCGGTGAGCGAGGTGAAGGGTTTGGAGCGAATTCCGGCAGCCGAACAGTCTTGGGTCACTTCACTGCCAAAGTCCTGGAATGGGAGGTGGGAGGAGCCATCCAGTCACAGTGGACTGCTGGCAGCTGGGAAGGAGACTGGGGGGAATTCTGTGGAGAGGTAGGAGCTGGGACCACCCAGACTCTGCTCCAGTGGCCACCTTGGCCCAGCAGCACAAGCAGTCATCAAGCAGCCTTGGTCTGCAGTGGGACAAGGACGCTCCCTCCCCACCGTGATCAGCAGGGAAAAGAGGAAACTGCAAGATCTGGAAGGAGCCAGCTGCACACAGGTCTGAGAGCAACCCCAGGCCCCTACCCGAAGGCACCACAGCAACTGAGAGAGTGCCGTAGACACAGCTACTTTAAGGAGAAGCAGACATCCAGAACGTTGTCAGCTGAAGACCAGTCCCAGCGCCCGCCTCCAAAGGCCTGGATCAGCCCCACACCCAGCACAAACCCTCCTGCAAACATGGAGGGGTACATAGGACATTTCTGGGATCTGACTTGGACTCTAGCACAGAACTGTGAACACCAGAGGACTTTTGCGTTTTCTTTTTCTTTGTTTGAGTGGTTTTCCTTTGTCAATCTGGTTAAGGTGGTTTTTTTGGTTTTGTTTTGTTTTTGATTTTTTTGACTGTTTGGGTTTTCTACCTTGATTTTTGTTTTATTCTGTCTTCTTTCTCTTTTTCCCTCAACTATCTCTCGTGATTTTTACGATACTCTCATGTGAGTAGTCTCTTTTCTTTCTGGTTTGCTTCAATATTCTTTTGCTTTCTCTTCCATTCTTTCTGTCCTCCACTCCCTTCCATTTCCCCAAAACTTGGGTGATCATCCTTTGCCTTACAGCCTTGTTTCTGATATATTTCTCATGTATCTCTGTGTTTGATCCCCTATCCTTTTTAAATACTTGATAATCAGGATAAAATTAATCTACCAATAGGAAACTCATTGCATACAAGTTCCTGGTATATGTTGTATTTTGTTACAGAACTGTAGAGCTTGCCTCTATAGTCACCACAGTTTGTCAGTTGCTAGGCTGTACTTGATGCTATTGTTATTGCTAATTGTACTACTTTATGTAGGATGTCATACATGTTGTAGTCAGTATTTTTCCCTTGTCTGACAAAACTGTGATTGTCTGGGGTACCATCACCCTAGTCTAGTACCAAGGGGTGAGGTACTGAGCCAAATAGATAACAACTTCTCCTACTTTATAAATTGGGAAGGTGAGATTTGGGGATAGACACAAAGACTACCTGCCCCGGGAATAGACATTTCCTAGAGAAGCCTTGATATTCATAATAAAGGTATCTACCATAAGAAATTTACAAGCACCAATGCAGAAAATGAAACAGAACAAAACAAAAAATAGAAAACAGGAAATGACAAGGCTCAGAAGAACAACATGACCCCACCCAGGACAACTCCAAAGCACAACATTATAGAAGAAATTGGAAGTCACACCCTGGAACTTTCTGAAGTTTTTAGAAGTGAAAAAACAAATGGAGGTGGTTATAGAAAAAATAATCTCTCAGGTGAAAAAAGAAATAATAATCAAAATGAAAAACATGCCCAATGAACCTGGAGTAGACACAGATAAAAAATAGAGTAATCTAGGAAAATGATGGAAACCATGAATGCCCAACATAGGAAAGAAATGGAAGCCATGAAACAGATCCAAACACATATCCAGGAGTTTAAAAATTCTATTGAGCATATATGCAACAGACTGAATGAAGGTGACAATAGAATATTGGATCTAGAAGACAGGATTGTGGTTAGAGTCCACAAAAACAAAGACATCTTAAAATAGCAAGGGAGTATGAAAAAATCAATCCAACAGTTACAAGATGGAACAAAGAAGAACAACATAAGACTCTTTGTAGTCAACGAGAAAGCCAGAGATGGCACAAATGCCATAGAAAATGCTCTTCACAGAAATAATGGCCCAAAACTTCCCAAACATGGATAAAGAATTTAACATACTAATAAGGGAGTCATATAGAACTCCAAACAACCATGGCCAGAATAATTCTACAAGAAGTCATATAATAATCAATATTCCAGAAATTCAGCACAAGAACAGAATATTAAAAATGCTTAGAGAGAAGAAACAAATCACCTATAAAAGAAAACTCATTGGAACCACAGAAGACTTCTCAACCCTCAAGTCAAGGAATGCTTGGAGTGAACTATTTTAAGTCTTGAAAACAACCTCCAGCCCAGAAAAACTCAAAATGAATGAGAAAATAAGATACTTCCATGACAAAGAACAACTGAAGAAATTCATGACCTCCAAATGAGCTCTCCAAAATGCTCTGAAAGGTATTTTAGAAAGAGATAAGGAAGACCACAATTCCAAGAATGCCAATAGAAACAAGCCATCAGACAAGGCAAGCAGTTAAAAAGAGGGGAAAGATAGGGTACCAACAAAAGAAAAATAATATGAGAAGGTTAATCCAATACATGTCAGTTATAGCTATCAATGTAAATGGTCTCAGTTTCCCCACTCAAAAGAAATATGCTGGTAGAATGGATAAAGAAACAAGATATAACAGTATGCAGTATGCAAGAAACACATTTCACTCAAAAAGAAAGTCATAGACTGCAAGTCAAAGGATAGAAAACAATACTCCATGTGATAGGAACCCAGAAAAATTGGGTGTAGCTCTCCTATTTAGAGGCACTGCGAATTTCAAACCAAGGCTGATTAAAAGATATGAAGAATTTTACTATATACTTAAGGGAAAACTCCAAAAAGAAGAAGAGATAACAACCATAAATACATATAAAATACTGGTGTACCCAACTACATAAAACAAATATTAATGGATATGAAAAATGATGGAAGCTGGGTGTGGTGGCTCATGCCTGTAATCCCAGCACTTGGGAGGTTGAGACAGGAGGATCGTTGTGAGTTCGAGACCAGCCTGGGCTACAAAACGAGCTCAAGGCCAGTCTGAACAGCATAGTGAGACCCTGTATCAAAAACACAAGGGACAGGGATCTAGCTCAGTGGCCTAACTAAGTGCCTGCCTGGTGAGCGCAAGGTCGTGAGTTCAATCCCCGGTGCCGCAAAAAAAAAAAAATGATGTAAGCTCTAACACAGTTCTAATGTGAGACCTTAATACCCTACAGTCACAAATAGATGGATCAACTAAACAAAAATCAAAGAAAAAATATCTTAACTAAACCAAGCCTGTGAGCAAATGAACTTGGTAGAATTCTACAGAGTGTAGAACATCAAAATACACAGTCTTCTCTGCTCCACATGGTATCTTCTTCAAAATAGACCATTTACTAGACCATAGAACATGCTTAAGTAAATGCAAAAGAATTGAAATTATCCCATGCCCCTTATTGGACCATAGTGCAATGAAATTGGAAATCAATGGTAAAAGAAATCACAAAAACTACATAAATAACTGGAAGTGAACCTACTGAACAACCAATGGATCACAGATAAAATTAAAGAAATTAAAGAGCATCCACAATTAATGCTGATACAACATACCTGAACATATGGGATGCAACGAAACAGTCCTAAGAGGGAATTTTATAGTGGTGAATTCTCATATTAGAAAAACTGAACTCAAGTAAAAAAACCTAATGTTGAACTTTAAACTTCTAGAAAAAGAAGAACAAATCAAACCCAAAAGGTGTACACGGGAGGAAATTATAAAGATAAGAGCAGAAATTAAAGCAATTGAGACTAAGACAACAATACAAAGAATCAATGATTTGAAGAGTTGGGTCTTTTAAAGATGAAATAAAATTGATAAACCCTTAGCCAACCTTATCAGAAAGAGGAAACAAAAGACTCAAATTCATGCCAATGATCATGCACCAAACTAAAATTGAAATGGAGCAAAGATCTAAACTTTGAGACAGAAACACTAAATGTACTGGAGGAGACAATAGATAGAACACCTGAAGATGTAGGTGTAGGCAAAGATTTCATGAAGAAACCACCAGTCATGCAGGAAATCATAGAAACAATCAACAGCTGAGATGTTATCCCATTAAAAAGTTTTGCACAGCGAAAGAAATTGCCACAAAAGACAGCCCACGTTCTGTGACAGAATGCAGGGATGCTGTCAGGTGCTGCCTGGCATTGGACGTCTGAAAAGCAGGCTGACCTGTTTGCATTTCGATTCCTCCAAAGCTTTTTCCAGGTTGTTTAGGAGCCTGTCTTATGTCCTTTGTGTCCATTAGTCCCTGAGAGTTTACTCAAGTTATTCAGGCCCTTTGTATGTCAAATCACTTAAGCCCTCACCTTCAATTTATTTAAGTTAACTATTCAGTACCTGTGCCCTATCTGCTTAACTTCTATCTATCTCCTGGCCTCATAGTAAGCAAGCCTTCCCTACCTTGCCACTCTGCTTTGGAGCCAGCTGACTATGAGCTGAAACCTTTATAGACTGTGAGCTACAAAAAACCTTTCTTCTTTTAACTTGTGGGTATGGGCATTTTGACCTGCAATGAGAAAGTATCTGAAACAGATTTTGGTACCAAGTGTGGGGCTGTTGCAGTGATCCTATCTGACCACGTCATTCAGAAGGTTTTGGAATTGGCTTGGGGTAAGAATTTGGAAGGATTCGGAGATGCCAAATTAAGAAGCAGCCCTAGACTGTTGAAAGCTAAGCTTGGTGGCAGATTCTTGTCAGAGTCAAGAGGACTGTAATGTTTATAGAAATGCAGTCAGTAATGCCAGGTGTGGTGGTGCGTGCCTGTAATCCCAGCACTCAGGAGTCTGAGGCAGGAGGATTGTTGCAAGCTCAAGACCATCCTGGGCTACAAAGTGAGTTCAAGGCCAGCCTAGACTGCACAATGAAGCCCTGTCTCAAAAAGACCCCCCCCCCCATGCAGACCATGCTCAGCAGGTTTTAGTTGGGAACAAGTGATATAGGAGATCGGGTGGCGGAGCCAGCTGGGGAAGCAGACATGACATGTTTATTACAAGATCACAGAACACATGTGCTGAACAATTCCTAAAGCCCTGCTAATGGATTGCTCTCCATAACTCCAGTATTTTTTCAGTAGGATGGCCTAGAGCTGACATCAACCTGAGGCATGGAATTGTTGCACCATCTCTCAGTACTTGCAAGTAGAAGTTCCCGTAGGATTCCTTGAGATTCGGATGGTGTGAAAGACCTGGACACCAAGGAGAACTTGCTATTGAGACTTTCTTCACAGTAGCCCACCCTGTTTTCTCCAGGCTGTCCTATTATTTTTCTCCTCTTACTCAGGCCATGCTCGCTCTGCAGAGCCAGTTTCTCCCTTGCTCTTCATTTTTCCTCGGCCACTGTTTTTTGCTTGTTTTTTCCAATTCTTTGTTTCAGACAAAAAGAACCTGAAATCTAACTCCAGAGGGAGAGGAAAGCAACCCAAACCTAGTAACGTTTAATTGGTGTTATGGATTAAAAACTGGTGGTCAACTTAACACCAGCTGAATTAAATCAGCATGGTGCAGAGTGTAGACGGCCCACCTGAGGAAAGTTACCAGTATAAAAAGAGACGTGGAGAGGAAGAGCGGTGGGGTTGTGGGTTCTCCTAAGTGCTGCTGTTTGGAGCCACTGGTTCTCCTGGAGGAGCTTGTCAGGCTGGCTCCCCAATATGACTTTGGCCATTATCATCGGAGGAGCTCGGGACCCTGTTGCTGAGAGTGGCTGCGGTTCACTTTGGGGAGCTCTGGTCCTTAAGCTGAGCATTGCTTCCTGGCTCCGGAGGGGAAGATGGTTGCTGTTTGAACTCCAGAAGTTGTCACGCTGGCCTCCTGGCATTACTTGACTGTTCTCATCGTTGGAGGAGTGTGGGACCTCACTGTCACTGAGGATGGCTGTGGTACTTTTTGGGGAGCCCTGGTCCTTATTCGAGCATCGCTTTTTGGCTCCACTGTAGATCCCTCAACCTAATAGCCCAGATCCTTCACCCTGCTGGCATAGACTTTCTAGCCTCCACTGCTGGCCTTTGGGCCTTCCCAGAACAGACTTTGGTGTTGTGCACAGATTTCCTGCACTTTCTTGTGTTTAACACTGGGTAACCATCATAAATAATATAAATTCTGTGTCCTGACTGTAATCTTTCTTCCTGCAACCCCTGACTGTAACAATTGGCAAGCCACTTTTAGAAGGAGTTACGCAATAACACACAGACTGCCTTGGCATTTGGACTCCAGGATGTGTGTGTTATGGTCTGGCAGAAAATTTGTCTGCATTTTGCTATTACCCAGAGACTTTGGGAGAGGCTGAGTTTAAGGGTGTAGGACTAATTATTCTTGTGGAAGAAATTTCAAGGTAGCCTAAAGTTGAGGTGGTGGTATGGCTACTGTTGGAGGCTTTTTAGTCAGCTCTACCTTGGTGTCTGTAAACACCTCAGAGAAATAATTTCCTGTATGATCTGCAACAATGTGACTGGCTGATGTCACTCATATCAGTGATTTCCAACCTTTCTACCACCAGTGTCACAGAAGACGATTTCCCCATAGATCTTGTGTGGAGGTGGCTTTGGGATGCTTTGATTGCATTACACTTATTGTGCACGGTTATGGCTGTGTCTAGATGTCCACGCAAAGCCTCATGTGGTCATAGGTTGTGCTTTTTCAGAGGTGGCTGCACCTAGAGTGTGTGATGCTGGAATTGATTCATGGTGCAATGTTGGGCTCAAAGGCTCTAGATTAAGGGTGTGAGTGCTACCCACCCTAAGTAGCCTGGATAAGATAGAAGGGATAGAGAGAGCTGTGGTCGTCCCTTGTTGCTTTGCTACATTCTGACAGCTATCTGTCTGTCATGCCTCCCTTCCTTGGAACCAGCCAATTGTGGACCAAAATCTCTATGAACTGTGGGTTAAGCAAACCTTTTTCCCCATTTAACTTTGAATGTCAGGTATTTTATCTCAGAAATCACAGAAAAGTAACTAAGACTGAATTTTTGAACCAGAGAAGGGGATCGTTGCTGTGACTGTGCCTGACCATTTGGTTCAGGAACCTTTGGGGATGGCTTGTGGGAAGAGTTTGGAAGGTTAAGAGATGCCAACTGAAAACATAGAGCTGGAATGCCAGAGGCAGGTTCCGATCAGAGCTCAGGAGATCAGAAGGCTGTTAGAAATCATGCTGATAAAGATCAGGCTGAGGTTTCTGCAGGAAAGAAGGACTGCATTGGTTGTTGGACTCCAGACAGTGTGTGTTATAACTTGGCACAAAGTTTGTTTGCATGTTGCTTGTGTCCATAGACTTTGCCTGAGACTGAGATTGAAGGCAGTGGACTAATTAATCTGACAGAAGGAATTTCAAGGCAGTCTAATGTTGAGGTGGTGGCATGGCTACAGTTTTTTTTTTCTTTTTAACAGCCAGATTTATGTTGAGAATCAAGAGCAAACATCCAAGCAGGATGATTTAAAACACTGTGAGTTTGGCCAGAAAGGAAACTTCAGCAAAGTAAAGTGGACTTCAGAGATAGAGCAAAGAGATATTGATTGCTGAGAAGCACTGGATTCTGACTTAAATCCTGCCACCAATTGCTACCATACAATGATAGTGCATGAACTCACTTGCCACTATGGATCCTGCCATCTGATGAAGTTTAATTTTTTCTTGCCACTCAAAGATAGGTTTGATATGCATCTGTGAGCAGTTGGTTTATTATACTCTCTGTGCAAATATCTATTCCAATGTTAGTCTACATTTGCCGCCACTCTCCAGTGCTAGCATCACTGCCTCAGCTCCACCTCAGATCATCAGGCATTAGATTACTGTAAGGAGCACACATGTAGAGCCTTCACATGCACAGTTTACTCTACGGTTCACCTTCCTATGAGCATCTAATCCCACTGATGATCTGACAGGAAGCAGAGCTCAGGAGGTAATGTGAGCAATGGAGAGCAGGTATACATAGAGATACAGCATGCCATTTGGCCGGTAATTTCCATTTGTTTGGCATGATATCTCAC
This sequence comes from Cuniculus paca, assembly GCA_004365215.1. Lineage (NCBI taxonomy): Eukaryota > Metazoa > Chordata > Mammalia > Rodentia > Cuniculidae > Cuniculus > Cuniculus paca. The sequence goes on from RJWT010018118.1 coordinate 17,160, forward strand.
AGGGCAGAGAACAGTATGAGTTCTTTGTCTGGGGCTTATAGAGCCCTGGTGAGTATGACGTAGTTGAGACTCATCCATGCTGCAGCCTGATGGAGTTTCCTATGTTTTTGCAGGCAGATTAATCTCGCAGTGTGTGCAATTATGACATTTTTCCTACATCTTCACTTGTCCATGCACCTTGGATGCTTCCATATTTTGACTACTGTAGTGATGCTTCTGTGAATGCTGGTGCAAAAATACCTCTTCAGGACTCTGCTCTCAAATCTTCTGAATACATACTTGGAAGTAGAATTGCTAGAACATTGATCTTTATTTTTATCTATTTATATGATGTTAACAGAATCTGTACCATTTAAGATTCCCATCAGAGAGCCTAAGTGCTCAAACTTTTTCCATTTTCACCAATACTTGTTATTTTCTTGTAAAAATTTATGATGAGAAATATTCAGCTAATCCTTACTAAAGATTGCATGCATGTACCTCACTCTGGCTGTTTTCAAATTTTACGCTTCGTATTTGGTCCTCTGCATTGTGATTTTACCGCATGTGGTACAGAATTCTTTCTGCTCTTCCTCCTTGGAGTTGTCGAGTTCCTTGCCTGTTTGTCTTCTCATCTCTCAGCAGCTTAGAAAGCTGAGTGTGGTCACATCCTCAGATGCTCTCTCTGCCCTTTCTCTCTTTTCCTTAGCTCTCCCACAAGGCTGTGCTGGTCTGGTTTGCTGTGCCCCACAGGTCTTTGTCTGCACATTTTCTGCAATCTTTTATTTCTCTCTTCTTCAGATTTGTCAGTTTTCTAGGTCCTATACTTATTTTGCTTGTACTTTCCATTATGTGCTCTACCTTCGGATTTCTCTAATAAATTATTAGTAACAACATTATTTTCTTTACATTTAAATCAATAGATAAGGAAGGAATCATTGCAAAATCCAACCTAATACATTCTGAAAAGTGAATTCTAGAAAAGCATTTCAGCACCAATTTGCAAGCATCTAAGAATCGATATTATAATATCATTTGAATTCCTTACATTTCTAAATATTATAGCACATTAATTTTGCAAGTGTGAAAATGCCAAATATTTTTGGTAATTCAAAATTTATCACTATATATCAAGGGAAATAGTTTAAAATTTCAAAATTTGAAATTATTGAAACCTTCGATTAAATACTCAGTTTGGTGAAAACCCCTGGTAATCTCGGCAATGATGACTGAATAGAGAGTTTGTGAGGATTGTGTGAGGGTGTGTCCAGTAGTGTTGAGATTGTGAGAGACCATCATGTGGACAAAGCCCAGGCGCAGTCCTGAGTCCTTGACCTGGTAGTCATTAAAAACACGATCTGCATTTTCTTCTGAGACAGTTGGGATTTAGAGAGTGCTTTCTCTTAAAAATGGTAACTCTTCAGTTACACCTATAGAGGCCCAGTGGGTAATGAAAAGCAGAACAAGGTTGATCTTCCATTTTTTCTTACCTTAAAACTTTGATTCGCATCCCTTCTCTGCACTCCTGATGGCACACTGGTCATTTATGGAGTGTCTGCCTAAAAACTGGCAAAAAAGTTGGTTATTCCTAAATTTACATAACTTGTCTCATCCCCTTTCAAGACTGAAGACAACGAGATGATAAATTTACAAGTAAATTCAACTACCAAGTACCATCCAGAAGACTTCTGTCATTTTCCTGAGTCTGTGGACACTGCAGATTTTTCTTTTTGTTAATGGGAATTGAACTCACAACCTCGCGCTTGCCAAGCAGGTGCTGTGCGGCTGAGCGGTATCCCCTCCCCTTTCTTTACTTTTTTAATTTTAAGTTTTTAACTCTGTTTCTTACTATCACCTATTTATCATATGTACTGCTCGCAT
>RJWT010018119.1:0-19020 GCA_004365215.1 Cuniculus paca
AGTCCATACTCAGCTGGTTCCAAGGCAGGGTGGTGTGGCTGAGGGGCAACTGTTCATGGAGGCTACAAGTGGCAAGAGCAAACTGCACAAAAAGAGGGAAAAACACGCTCCCATTCTGACCTTACATTGTATGTTGGCTCCACCCCTGGGTGGGTGCAGGACTCACACCAATCCCAACACTAGACAAGAAATCAATAACAAACGCTAGATTCAGCCACTTCCATGACTACATGAGGCTTTGTGGGGGGGGCACTCCCATATAAACCATCACACTTTGCATACAGACATCTGTGGATTTTTTTTCAACCAAAAATAATTGTACATGTTAAATATTCTCAAAAACTTGAGCTCTAAGTCTTTAAATAAGTGGAGACGGCCCTGCCTTCAGTGTTTACAGTGAGAAACTACAAATTCAGCCTGGGAAGAGTTTTACTTAGTCTAAGTGAATTTCAATTACTTATCACATGCCTAAGTGCTTATAAACAACTCAAGTTCAAGTGTCATATGTAAATTGGGAAATGATTTTATAAGACCTGAAATTTATTCTTATACCATTTCATACATCAAGATTCCTTGGTGCTCACCTAAATCCTTTCTCTTTATATAACTCTTTTGGCCTGCTATCTATGTGCGTGATCTAATAACTTGAAACTTGCATAAATAGCTTACAGCAAATTATTTGCATAGTGACTACCTATCAACTGCTCTCCTATACAGAGCCTCATAAAGTCATAGAGATACAATTCTTTCCTTTTCATGGAAGTAAGTGTTGAAATCCAGAAACAAACTGACAAAAGTACTTCATTTAGGAAGATTGGCATATTAATTAACCTGAGTTTACCTATATCATACTATCACATTATGTCTAATAAATATGTCCAGTTATAAAATAATAGAATAAATTTGAATGAATAAGTATTTGCCCAGATAGTGACTTGGTTGCAGTGCTCAGAATCTATAACGACTCTTGAAAACATGAAGGGTAAACAGTCAGTTCCTTCTAGAATTGGTCTGGGAGTGATTCTGAAGTGAGCCATGGTGGATTTAAACATTCAAAGTGGTTTAGAGATTTTTGTAAAGTGATTGAGCAAAACATCCCATGTCTACTATGTATAATATAAGGTTCTGAACTGGTAAGTGTGTGTTGGTAAGAATCCTATTACTAAATGATGGAGTTCAAACTATTGAAAAGGAAATGGGAAATACAGAAGGGAGCTAGAATTTCATAAATTTTACTAAAATGTATTCACCACTAAACAAGTGATGAAGGACTATAATAAGTCAGACCTGTGGGTAGTAGTGTTGCTTCAGGAATAAAAGACCTGGAGATGTAAAGCAAAACCGATAATAGCACATCAAGTTTCACACCAGGCTATCTCGCACTAGGAATGCAGAGTAACGTATAGAGAGATTGAAGGACTATCAGGTCTTCACCACTGCCACACTGTCTGACAGTGTGTCCTTAAGACTTTAATTATTGCCTCATGAATGCATTTAAGTATTTCCCTTGGCATGATGGATAGCAATTGCTTTCTGTAAAGTGTCCCATTAAAAGAAAAACTGTGATCATAGGTATGTGTATACATTTCACATGTGTTTATGTAAAGTATATATCAATGTAATTTTAAAGGTTTATTTGTATTAATACATGCACATATATTTACATTCATTTACTTATATCATATATCTTCAAGCACATATACATAGCTTTACAGGAACTGTCAGTGTAAAATGGGAAATATGGGAAAACAAGAGGCTGGAGATGCATATTGTGGAGTTCCAAATCTTTGGGAATCTCTACATTCATGCTCAACCCCTACAAAAACATAGCATATTTCTTGACTAGAAAATATAAGTGAGGAACTAAAAACGTTGGAAAGTTTTGATCTTCAGGTCAAGTTGAAATAATATGACACTCTTAATATGGTAGCCCTTTAAAAGGACTGTAGCTTCTGTGAGCAAGAGAGTGTGTTCCATCCACAACTCAGAATAAAAGCCTATAGAGTAGATGGCCAAATAACACACTCAAAACTTATGATACGAAGGTTATAATTCTTTATATACAGCTAATTTGTTGCAAAATTACATGTCCTCATCCTGTTCTTTGAAAGGGAGTTACCTTAAAGCATTTGTGAAAGAATATTATATTATAATCCTGGATGGTAAATGAATATATGAAAAGAGATGGAAATAATTTGCAGGCAAAAAAAGTCACAGTAATTATATGTGAAAGAGAATAAACCTTCAGATTAGTAGTTTTCATTACAATGGTATTCCTTTATAATAACGTGCAAAGGCAGTTTTACTTTAGAATTTTTTAAATGTTAAATTTCTATATAATTAAATAACGGGCAACTAGTAAATGTAGGTTAAGAACAAAAGCCTCTGAATTTCTACCTATGTTCCTATACAATGTTCATTCTATTAAATGAAAGAAAAAGTAGTAGTATTTAGGATGCCAATTTGGTTATTGTTAAACCTATGTTTTCAAGTTTATTCTAAGAAATTTGTTAAATAATGTGCATTACCGGAGGTTGATTACATCAGAAAATACTGAAAACTCATGCTCATCAAGTCACTTCTCTCACATTTATTGACTATAATATATATAACATCCTTCCTGCTACAGTGAAAACCACCTGCTTTCACACAAACTCTTAATATTTTGATGGAAAGACAATGTCTTTTTTCTCTTTAGCACTTGTTGTTTATTTAGGTCAAGATGAAAAACCACAAGATACATGCTTTTTTGAATAGATTAATTAGTGATTGATACAGAAATGATTTTTAAAAGCATATTTATGTGACATTTTATGTCATAAGGAAGTATTAAAGTAGAAATATTTTAATAAGATCTCACATAGCCATATATAAGAACTATTTTTTTGGAAAAATTATGAAAGAACACTTAAAATTAAAAGCAAAAACTTTTAATAGTTTACCTTCAATGTTGATCCACATTATTCCTCAGTTTAAGTATTTCTTTGTACTTTATTTTGTCTTATATTTCTATCTTTTTCTTATTTTAAAGATAATAAAACCAAACAAAGTCCAACAGAATAAAACCAATCAAAACAAAACAATGAAAGTGATACTGGAATTCAAGACAAGATAATAGTAAATCAACAATGGCTACCATAATGTCTCTAGTTAGCTTCAAAATAGCTTCCCATACCATCAGACATAACAAAATCAAACAAAACGAAACATTGAAAACAATACAGGACTTCAAAACAAGATAATGGGAAATCAGTAATGGCAACCATAATGCCTCTTGTTATACTCTAAATAGTTACTCAGACTATTGGATTTAGGCCTGCAAAGTCAATCAACAAGTACAAGTGTTAAATTGTTTATTTTAGTTGCTATCATCTCAGCCCGTGTTTCTCTGAATCAGCTGGTTGCTGGGGGAGAGGGCATGGTTTCTTGGTTCTCCCCAAGCTGCACTTCATTTTAAATGTATTAGATTTGAATATGTCACTTGGTTTTAACATCACAAACTAACATAACATTAGTGTCTATGTCATTAAATTTTTCATGTTACAAAAGTAGCAATTTGTCTTAACCTGTCCAGATTACTTAGGCTAAATACCTTAGATTGAGTAATGTGAAAGTAATAAAAATATGTAGTTCATAATTCTAGATGCTGAGCAACCTAAGGCCAAGATGCCAAAAGCATAAAGGACAAATTCAACATGCAAGATATTTTCTCTGTCACCTCACAGGACAGACAAAAATAAATTCCATAGGGCCAGGGATTTAGCTCAGTGGCCTAAGCACCTGTCTGACAAGCACAAGGTCATGAGTTCGATCCCCAGTACCAAAAAAATAATATATTCCATCAAGTTTCTTTAGAAGGGGATCTAATAACCTCTCAAAAGATGTCATTGTCACTTTGGGACCTATACTTGAACATATGAACTTTGAAGAACACACAAACATGGAGGCCATAGCACAATTAAAGTGACCTTATCTTTGTTCATTGCCAGCATGATGGTGTGGGTGAACAACAATATACTGATTAGGAAAAACATGGTGTGGAAATTTGTTGCAGAAAGGATCATGGTTTAAAAGTGTCATATTGAAAATTACTTATAAATTATGAAGTGAAATGCACCTGTACAGTGGAAAGAGCTGATAGATGCCACCATTACCAGATACTAATATTTATGTTACATAGATAAAAGAAAATGATATATGACATTTCCAAAATAGTTAATTGATCAGTATACAACATCAACTAGTTAGTATACATTCTAAAATAGTTTGTTCTCATGACTGTGAGAGCAGCACTTGAAAAAAGTCAGGAGATGAGATATTCTAAAAGGAAACTAGCCTTGATAGTTGATTTATATGGCACATGTTCATATTAACACACACACTGTAAACATGCAGAGCAATAGCACTAATTTCAAAGGAAAGAAATGCACAAGCAAAAATAAATTTAATTGTAAACCTCAATGGATTACAGCTAAAACAATCTGAATATGAAGTACGCTTTGGATATTTTATAATATCAATTTTCACTCCCTAGAATTCATTATTGATGCTGTGATTAAGCATGAAAAATTTTAACTAAGTATCGATTTTGCAACTAGAAGAAACTTACCTGTATTTTACTTTCTAGATGATGCAGAAAATACGAATGATAGATGGAAAATAAGTGATTTTAGATGTTAAAAATTAGAGAATTCAATGAAAAGTATTTATTAGCTTTTTGAATTATTGTTCCATTTATTTTTATTATTGTTCAATTTATATTAATAATAAATATATTAGCTGAAAACTTATATACTAATAAATTGAATAACCTATATGAAATGGAGAGGTTCTAGAACCACTTACCTAACAACCAATATTGAATAATGAAGAAATAGAAAATTTGAACATACCAATAAAACATAAGGACATTGAATAAGTAATAAAATATCATCACAATAAATAAAAACCCTACACCTGATGGCCTCAATGCTGCATTCTACTGAACATTTGAATTTGCTTTTCCAATGTAGAATTTGGAATAATTCCATATGCAGTATATGAGGGCAGCATTAGACTAATAACAGCAAGACAAAGCACTACAACAAAGAAGATTAAGGCCAATATACCTAATGAACAAGAAGAAAGCATAAATGAAATACTAACATGTCAATCCAACAGCAAATCAAACATATCATTAACCATACCAAGTGGAATTCATCCCAAGAATGCTCACATGGTCCTATATACGTAATCAAAACATTTTTTACATCACAACAGAGTAAAAAACAAAATTCATATGATTATTTTAATCAATTTAGAAAAAGCATTTTGCAAATTTCAACACTATTTTATGATGAAAACTATCAACAAATTAGATACAGAAGGAATGTACCTCAACACAATATAGCACACACATGATACACAGGAAACATCACACCCACTGGGAAAAAAGCAAAAGCTATTCCTCTAAGATTTGGAAAAATACAAAGATGTCCATTGTTGCCACTTCCATTCAACCAAGAACTGCAAAACTTAGTCAGAGAAATTAGGCAAGAAAATGAAACAAAAAGCATCCAAATAGCAAAAGAAGATGCTGTATTGTCACTATTTTCAGGCACTATGGTTTAGATCTACAATATCGCCTCAAAAGCTTCATGTGTTCAGAGATGGAGATTTTGGAAGGTAATGGAGTCATGAAGGTTCTAACTTCATCAGTGGATTAAGCCATCAGTGAGAATAACTCGATGGCATTATAGGAAGGTAGTGGAAACCTAGAAGTGGGACATGGTTGAAGGAAGTACACCATGGAGGCATGACTTTGACTCTCTTGTCTGGCCCCTTTCACTGTCTGCTTTCAGCTCCCATGACATGAGCATATTTCTTCTACACAGCTTTCCACCATGATGTTTTCTTTTAACACAGGCCAAAAATTAATGGAACCAACAGACCTTGGACTGAAACCACAGAAATCATGAACCAAAATACACCTTTTCTCCTTTAAGGTGAAAAGGAGGAAAGTTATGCTCAGTTGTTATGTCTCCATGATGACACACCAGATGACATGGTCATATGTATGAAAAACTAACTCCACACAACTCCTAGAATTAATAAATAAATTTAGTGATTATTATGGTTTGTGTCAAGCCTCATGCAGTCATGGAGATGGCTGAATCTAGCGTTTGTGATTGGTATCTTGTCTAGCACTGGGATTGGTGGCGTGAGTGCCTCAGCCACCCAGGGATGGAACGAGCAGAGTATATAAGGGAAGGAAGGTGGTGCGCTTTTCCTCTTTTGCCCTTTCGCTTTTGTCACTTGTGGTGGCCATGGATGGTTGTCCCTCAGCCATGCCACCCTGCCTTGGAGCCAGCTGAGTATGGACTGAAACCGCCAACAAACTATAAACTAAATAAACCTTTCCTTGTTTCCCTTTGGGTGTCAGGTATTTTGTCACAACAACGAGAAAAAGTAACCAAGATAGTGCTGTTTCATCATATAAAATCAACCTACAAAAATCAATAGTATTCTATACTTGAATTGTAAACTAATTGAAAGAAAAAAAACAGAAAGCAACCTTATTTACATTAGCACAGTAGACTTAATAGTCCAAGAGTACATATATTGTGTCTGATACTTGGCAAATCAGGGGCTTCGTTTTTCTCCACACAATGCTGAACTTTGCTTCAGATCAGTCATTAGAGAATCTGCTCTCAAAAGTGGAGATACATCAAGGATCTTCATATCAGCGCTAAAACAGTAGAGTTCTTAGGAAAAACCTTATGGGAAAAACTTTCCAACATCAGTGAAAGCCTTAATTTTTTGGATATGGTATAAAATCACAGATAAGAAAATAAATATAGAAGTTGCACTCTATCAAAATTAAAACATTTGTACATTCAAGGAAATTGTCAACAGAATGAAAAGATAATCCATATACAGACTAAAATATTTTAAAATTATATATCTGATAAGGACTTGATATTCAGACTGTATAAAGAACTAGTAAAACTCAACAATGATAACAAAATCAAACAACCCAATTCAAAAATTGGTAAAGCACTCAAGTAGGTGTTACTCCAAAAAAATGTTCAAAGATGTTCAAATAGGTAAACTGCTTGGATAAAGATCACTAGGAGTTACAAAAATGCAAATCAAAAGCACAATGACATACAATTTCATGCACATTATGGTGGCCATTGTCAAAATTAAAAATGAACATTATGAATGTTAGTGATAGTGTGGAAAAATTGGAACATGAAGGACTCTCAGCTGATAATTTAAAATGATGCCATTCATGTGAAAAACAGTACAGTGTTTCATCTAAAACTTAAACATTGAATGGCCTTATGATCTGTAGTTTCATTTCTTTGTGCCATGTAGAAGCAAAAGTAGAGACTTGGAAAAAAATATTTGTACAGACATGTTCGTGATAACAGTATTCTTAATAGCCAGAAAGTGAAAGTAATCCAAGTGTGCATCAGTAGATGAATCTATAAACAAAATGGGAAATACACACAAAATGTATTTTTATGCAGTCTTTACCAAGAAAGAATCTTGACACATGCTGTAATAATAATCATTTGTAAGTAGTTATAGTAAGTGAAATAAGCAAATCACATTGGGTTAAATACTCTGATTTCGCTTTTACACAGTTCTCAGAGCAGTCAAATACATGAAGCTAGCAACAGGGTAATGGTTATAGAGAGCAACAAGAAGTTAAGGATTCATAGACACATAGGCAAAGATCAAAACGTTCCAGAAATGGATGCTGGTAATTGGTACTTCATGATGTGAATAGAAGTAATGCTACTAAACGTATACTCAAAAAATGGTTACAATAGTAAATGAATGTTGTGTATATTTTTCCATAATAAAAATGCATAAATTTAGAGAAAGAAGTTAAGTATTACAATATTTTTTTCTGAATTTTTTTTTATAACTTAGAGCATTCTTCTTTCTTATTGGCGGTTGTAATTGAAAAGCTCTTTTATAATTTTAATCAAAGAATTGTTTTACTCTTGGGTCCCCAGAGAGGTAATGGTAATTGAACATGCAGAGCAAACAGAGAATTCATAGAACGATGAAAGTGGAAAGAGTCAGAGTTCATCAGGTCCAAATCCCTTAATTTATGGGAAAGAAAATCTAAGCCTAGAGGGGAGAATTGTCACTTTACTTAAATTAAGTAGGCTTTTCAGTGACAAAGTCACAAGAATTCTGATCTCCCATGGCAGTTAATATTGATATGGCTCGATGAATTCATATGTTTTGCTAAGATGCTGCAGAGTTAAGAAATAGCAAGGGAGTCTTGCTTTAAAATAAAGCATATATGACATTTATTTCACAAACTCTAGTATCCAAAAAAAATCATGTTAGGTTTTTTTTTAAGCACATTGTATCAAACCATGCAATCTTTTCCTCACTACTTCAGTTAAAATCCATTTATTAATTTTTTTGAAACAGAGTCCTGTGATGTAGCTCAGACAGCCCTCAAATTTGTGACAATCCTCCTGTCTCAGCCTCCCCCTGACTGCTGGGATTGCAGGCGTGCAGTACCACTCTGGGCTTCAAAATTTAATCTATGCCCTGCTTATCTGCCCCTGGTCACATCTTCAGTGTGCTGCACTGGATCTGTCAAACATATGTAAAGTGACTGAAACATTTGAGGCTCTGTGCCTAGCAGCCAAAGTTTATAGACACAATAAGTTTGCTCTATACTCTTCATTATTTGATTATATCATTTTTAAGCAACTTTGCTATTTGATATGTTCAAATACAAGCTTAAACTAATAATGATGGAAAGATTTTTGAGTACAATAAAATAGCTATCAGGCTAATAGTAAAGCAATAAAATTAGCATTACTTATAGTAAATTTTAAAATTTTACTAATTTAATATTGTACTGATTATTATTATACAAGCTACAGAGATACCTAGCAAATTATTAGTCAATTCTCTGATCTGAGTATTTGTGGTACAATCCCCCAAAATTTATAGTTAAAATCCTAATCCCCAAAGTGATCAGGACAGGCAGTGAGACTGCAAAGAGACCACAGAGGACTAGTACTACTTATATTACCCTAAAATCTTGATAACTTCTTGAAACAAAGGTAGCCCAATTTATATCAGTATTTCTAATTTGTGTAGCTGCCTAAGTATTTTTTTGTATATCTAGGTAGTTTATCTCTTTGCAACTACTACAGTATGAAGGAAATATTTCAACATACACTGACTCTGATCACAATTATTTAGTAGATGCTTTTTAAATGAAGAATTCCAAAGATTGGAAAGTCAGACATTTATACCATTCATGGACTTTTCAGCATAGTGAAACACTAAAATTAAAAGATTATTGTGCAAGTTTTGAAATCAGTCTAGGTGAGGTATGTCATAAGGCCTCCGAGATAATATACTCTCTTCAAACATAAAAGGAGTTCATCAATGATTCACTTAATTTTTTTTTCAGACTCACAACTAAAACACCTGGATATTTTTGTACCTGTGTGTAACTTAATTAAATATTAATTAATTAATGATACTTTTGTGATTTGCACTACTTATGGTACAGTGACAGGTAAAATACACATTTTACCTGTCTGAAGAAGAGAGTGATTTATGAATGCCAGAAATGAGAAAATTATACACACATGTAATCAAAATCTTAAGGTATTCAGATTCATTAATTGCTATTTCATGACCAGTGATAGAAAAATGTAGACATTTGATGGGAGAGCTTCAAATCCTTTTTTTTTCCTTTAACTGAGATCCACAGAAGTATTTCAACCCAGAAGTGGTTTGAGTATTAATTCAAGTAGGTGAGAATATATATGTGGTATAAAATTTGAATAATAGCAATGGAATAATCTCAGTATTTCCTTTACTATCAGGCTAATTTAATCATTTTTCAATTCTTGTGTTTATTCTTATACTGAACAATAACCTTAGTTTAAAATAAAAATTACTATAACTGATATTGAAGCTGAAAACTGGAAGGAATTGCTGAGGTCCTTATTTCATATGTGCAAGAGACCAGCTACATTCAACTTATGTGATTTATTGATAGAAATAAGTGCTCATCAAATTCGAAGAGAGGCTCTTGGCCATAAAACAAACTGCCATTTTGCAAAACTCAAATGTTTCTAAAGGACAGATTCTGAGAAACACTGAACAATTTAGTTGATTTTTCACTTCTGAGTTTGAAAAGCTGTATCTTGGAGCATCACGTGCATCAACAGTCTGGAGTTTTGTTTTGTGTTTTTCCTCTGTGAATGGTACAAAAACTGTTCCAGCCAATTTCACCTAAATCAATCAAGCAAGTTGTACACACATGCTGGCACAATCAGCAGGAATTCGCAGCGCTGGAATCTTCAGTTCTTCCCACAGAGACAGGCTGCTGTTGAGAGTGATGGCCAAGATAGTGCGAAACTCATTGCGTTTTTTGAAAGTCAATGTGAGTTCCAGAAACTGATTATCATCACTCACTAAGAAATCTTAATTTGCACCAACCTCAGCCTCACCTCCCACCAATCACTGTCTCCATTTTTAGACTTATAACGCTAAAGAGGCATAGTGATTTGGGGATAAATTTGCATATCACATTTGGCTATTTTGTAAATGGATGTTTACTTTGTTCCAAATAACATCCAAATCCAAGTCGAAATGACTGCTGAATATTAATCAATTTTGATGTAATTTTGTGGGTAATGATAGTTTTGATGTGATGAATGTTCAATATATTATTATTCAATAATGTGTAAAAAAACCCAGAGCATAGTCCAAAAGATCACTGGTTACTACTGACTGTAGCTGAAGGAAGAGTTTAATAATAAATGGCCAGAAGCTATTTCTGTAGTGACAGAACTGCCCTCTATCTTGCTGGTGATGGTGGTTGCATGATTTGGGATTTATATAATGTTAGTTTTACGTTAGTTAATACTCATAAAACTAGGGGTAAATTTTTCTACACATGAATTATATTTTAGTGTAAATACTATCTCTGGATATCATATGAATCAACACTATAGAAATACTTGATAATAACATGAAGAGTTTTGGGTACTTTGCACATTTAGTTAAAATGCATATTTGAACCAGAAAAACAACTTGCTTCGGCCTTCATCTGCATCCCGTTGTATATAAAAATTCCTTGACTTGACAGATGCTTTTTTTTTTTCTTTTGGTAGCTTTGGCCATGATGGGAGAGAAGGACAGCAAACAGACAGGAGAAAGAGACTCATTCATTACCACAAGAAGGAAAAATAAAACATCTTGGATCGAAGCACAGGTTGAAAAAATCAGAACATAAAGTTTGACCTGCAATGCCACTCAAAGATATGAAAGGTTTTCTGTACCTTGTTTTTGTTTATCTGTGTACTCTGAAGCATTCACACTCAGAAGAATTCTGTAACACATTGGAGATCAGAGAAAAAATGTAATCCGTAGCTCCAGTAGAGAGTCTGCATCTTATTGGAGCATGAACCCCATGCAGTCCCTATCTGATTCTTCATGCATCTCCTCCCCTGGCATTATTTGTATATGTTTCTTTCCCTTTGACGGTTTGCATTTCTCTCCAAGAACAGGAACTTCTTTCCAAAATACTCCTCAACCCTTCCCACATGTACCACCTCCATATCAAGAACCAAACATAGGTTTTGAAACAGGTCTTCTAATTGTATATTAAGTAAGTGAAAGTAAATCAATAGGTGGTATATGCTACTGATACTGATTTCCATTTTTTTTGGTTTAGCACAACCTGATTCTAGGATATGAGGGGATAACTCCTCATGCTGAAAGAGCTCAAGATGCTTATAAATGTTTCCAGATTGCCAGATTTGCAAAAACTTTACAGTGAACTAAGCAGATATTCTCTTTCATCATATTACCTGATAATGCCAATATAGAGAGGAATGAATCATTTCTGCACATACTATGTATAGTGCCAATATCTGTTCCATGGAAACACTTTGATATAGTTATTTCAAATATGCATTAAGTAATCATGATTGTGTTTAATTTTGCTTTCTTTTCACTCATCTCCTGTTATACTACATATATAATCAAAATTTAATAGAGTCAGATATACAAGAATAGATTTTGTTATAACGACATTTTACTAGCGAACTGCCTCTAAGATATTATAACTTTTATAACACTGTACACTTCACTTGAAAGTTAGAGAAATATACAGGTCTTACATTAAAATGTACTGGAAGTGACACATATGGCAATATTTACATATAAGATGTTTAATAGATGTCTGCACTGGCTTTAACAGTGCTTCCTTGTGAAAGAAAGGAACTAAAACAAGTAGAGTAGTATAGTTATAATATTTAGAAAAAGTAACTATAAATTAGGAGTGTAAAGCTAGAAAACAAAATTTTCAGGAATATGAGTGAAAGAAAAACATTTGAGAGCTGCACAGCAAATTTGACAAAATTTACAAGAAAGGGTACCACTAGAAGAGATTTTAAAAAGTATAATTCTGGAAGAAATAATGTAACTCCAGATTGAAATTGCAAGATTAAAAACAAGTGTAATGCTCACCCCCGCCAAAAGACAGGAAGTATATGGTTAAATCTCAACAAAAATTGCAAGGATAAAATAATAACAATAATTCTTAAAGAGTATGAGTAAAACAAAATGAAGCAACTCAAGTGAACAACAGTAGCGTTTTAGTTGAGAGAAGATTAGGAGCTCCATTTAATTATCATATTTAGTGATTAAAAATCATTATCTGTATTATCAGTTTAATTAAAGTGAACAAAACATTTCATAAAATTCGATAACCATCTTTTACTTTTTAAAAGTTGTTATATAGTTATATAAGAGTAGATCTGATACAGGTATGCAAAATTTAAATAATACTTCCTGAACAATTTTGTCTTCAATAAATATGAAATTAACAAACAAGTATGGTCACTATCAACATTTCTATTAGCATTGCATTGATTGTGTTAGCCAGAAATACAAAAAGAGATAACATATTTATCATTCTCAGAAGTGACATATACTTTTAAAATAATGTAAGTTCCAATAATAAATAATTTAGCCAGACATATTTAAAATATATGATCCAAGATTTTTTTCAAGATAATTATAAAATGCAGAAGAGAATATTAAATAAAATCTGAACAAATACAGGGTGTATCATTGAATTAGAGATCTCAGTCACACCATAATGCTAGGACAATCATAGAGAAACAGTAGTAAATTTTTCAAGTTATATTTTGATCAAGTAAGGCAGATTAAGTGCCTAAAAAGAGTAAGTCAAAGCACTCAGGAAAAAAATGAATAATGTTCCTGTATGTTATTAGCACAAGGACAGACTATTTAGTTTGTGGAATACAATAGAAAAATCAGAAGTATACATGAAATTTTATAGAAGTAACAAAATGATGAATATACAATAAATGTGACTGAAAAAATCCTTATCTTGAGGGTTAAAAAGAAACTTAATATACCAGTCATACAAAACTCAAATATCAACTTCAAATCATTTAGAAAATTAATGTGAAAGGCAAATTTTTGACATTCCTAAGAAAAATGAGTGCATATCTTATGATCCTTGAGATATGAAACATTCAATTATGATGACACAAAAGAGCTAATCATAAAGACAGATCAATTCTACTTCATTGAATGGAAGCTTTTCTTGAAAATTTGTGAAATGCAAAACACAAATTGGAGAATATGACACATTTAAACAAAACTGATCTAGTATAAGACCTGAAAATCAAAAAGAAAAAGAGAATTCAATCACAACATTCCTGAATAACTTCATCAAATTTTCCCCAATTAGAGATCGACAAATAAATAAAAATATTCCTTTTACTGGGGAAAAGAACATTTATTTCTATAAGTTTTTATTTTGACCAACTACATTTGCAAAAATTATTTTTAAGTCTGAGTTCTAATAATTACTGCAGATGTGGAGAAGAATTTCACAATATACTATTTTAAGTAGTAAAAATGAATTATTATTATTGCATACATCAACTATGATTTTTGAAAATATATTACATGTATAAAGTTACATAACAGAAAATCACAGGCAATATTCCTCCATATAACTAAGAAAATTATACAAAATATTTGTTAGGATTGCATATATGGTTACCTATATAGGTACTCATAAAATCAACATTACATTTTTTTAAAATTCTCTGTCATTTTTATCTTTTTTTTGTTTGTTTTTAAAATAAAAAAATGTAATGTTGAAGGGTATGTATGGTTATACACAGCTTTGCACACAACGAACAGACAAAGTAAATGGTAAACGAATTTTAAGGTAGTGTTTAATATAACTAGGAAATGTGGGACCTAAAAGCACGGAGATCAATAGTGTTGACCTATCAGTCACTATGCTCAGGATGATTAACCAATGAAGAGAAAAGTGTGGTTTTGGCTCATGGCTTTAAGGGTTCATTTCAAAATCGTTTTGCCTCATTGTTGGAATTTATGGTGGGGCAGGGCCTCACCATGGGAACATGTATTGTGGTAAAACCTCTTATGTCATCAGCTTAGGCACAAAAGAGATAAAGGGAGAGGCCATGGTCCCATAGTTCCCTTCAAAGGTATCACCCAAAAGACTGAAAGACTTCCTAGCAAGCCCAGTTTAAAAAGATTTCATCATCTCCCCAAAGTACTGCCGCAGGAACCAAGGCCTTACTATGAGGACCTTTAAGGGACACGTATCGCTTATTGAAACCTTAGCACTTGGTAATATTTCAGTAATTATTTGGGTAGCAAAATCAGTTTTCATAAAACATGTTCATATATATATATATATATATATATATATATATGTACTTTTGTGTGCATCAAATAAAAATGTGTTAGCTAATTTAAGGAATTTTGTTATTATTGATACTTTTGCCATATCCTCTAGATAGCCTTTCAGAGGGCTTTAAATCCTAAGGAACTCAGTGGGACAATGCATACTCTTGAAAGAAGTTCAAATAATATAACTTTATTAGGACACCCATTTGGTATGGTTTTACTCATACGGCAAAAATTACACACTTTAGAAATCATGAAGGAATTATGGGGCTCACTGTGGCACCATTAATCTACTAATTTTTTCTTTAAACAAAGAAAGAGACTTACACCTATTTCGTTTCAATTGTAGTGACTATAAATGGTTTAAAATATAGAGCATTTATCCTGAAAAGGTCTTTTTCTGATGTAGGTAGTAGGAATCTGTTTTTAAATTAGCATCTCCTCAGAAATGAATGAGTCAGCTTTCTGATAGGAATCTAAGAATCAGTTCCACAGTAATAGTAGGATTCAGACATTAATAGTGAACAATAATTACTGTCAGTTTCATTTTGCCACAAACCTCCCTATACATGCGCCATCATATTTGTAAAAACATTTGGCTTCAGTAATCACAATTTATTACAAAAAGAGAAAATGATTCACTCTTCACCATGAAAAAATATTTGAAATTTCAAAATTATTTTTCAAGGCTACAGTATTCTCATCAGATCTAAATAATATATATTGGGCCGAAGATATAATTCAGTGGCACAGCACCTGTCAGGCAAGCTCAAAGTACTTAGTTCGACTCTCAGTACCAATAAATAAATTATATATATATATATATATATATATATATATATATATAATGATTTGTGTCTCTTCCTATGTCTTAGCCCTGAGAAAGTTATGATCTTGTGTATCTGGAGCTGCAATTTAGTGTTTGTTAGAGCTGTAAATCATAAGTTTTGCTCTAATTGCCATCTTCCAATAATTGCTCAATTTTAATTTAAGTAGAAAAACAGACATTGATTTTGGATTGTGACTAAAACTTTTCAGTGGCAGCAATTAATCTTATTTTGCCTTTTTAAGCTGCCTATTTCATGTGACAATTATCAAAGATTAATGAATATGGAAAGCTGCAAAGTTATTTTCTAATCATAATTACATATGATATTTGTTGAATACTAGTTTCAAAAGAGTTTCTCAGAATTTCATAGCAAGTACTGTCATGACAATCATAGTGTGTGATGGTCTAACAAAAACTTAATATAGCAAGTACTTGTTAATTTAGTTTCTGTGTTTGCCATCTGTGGGTGTACTAATGCTCTTATTTTTCTTGGCTTCCATATTGTATTTTTGGTTTTAGCTACATTTTACAATAATCTGAACATTTTAAAATATTCATTATATAACAACATTAACAATTTGAACTCCATACATACATGAAACTATTTCCAATATAAATAATATCTGTCATTATATAAAGAGATTCATTCTAAAAGTTTTTCTTCACAGTATAATGGCATCCACATTTGCTGTCCTAAAAATAAGGAAAACACAATATGCCATTACTTGTTTTTGTGTTTCAATACGAATCAAAATATGCAGCAAGCCAATTGGAAATAAATGATCACACTCATTATTTACCTTGGTAAGGAGAGCTTTCTTTCCCACAGAACATGCATTTTAAATCTTATGTACAATGAGCAGTCTAGACATAACCCAGAAGTGCAATCACTTCCAATGCAGAAAAGTAATTGGACAGGGTCATATCTGGAGCCATGGTTTAAAAATTTATGAGAATCTTGACTCTGGTCTTAAACATTGTCAGTGAATCTGACTGTCACAACTTAAATCTCAAATAGTCTCTATAGAGAACTCTTCTGCAAGTTTTTATGGTTCTAATACCTAGTGCATATGTGGACTAAGAATTCTTCATTAAAGTGCAAAGAAGCTCCCTGCCATTGATTTTCAATATTGCAATGAAAATGAAACAGACTCCCATGGTCCAACCTCAGCCTATGTGAAAAATATGAAAACATTTAACTTACTGTTAGCTAGTGACACTAATACCACAGTGTTTCTAGTGGTATTAGCATATTTCTCTCATAGTAAACACACACACACACACCAGCATAAATACATATATTGTTATCTATTTTTAAAAATTCTATGGTAAAACAAAACTCTTATCCAAATGCACCAATATCTGCTTATATGCAGTGACATAGCTTATTTTCTAGACATACTATTTTTACTGCAAACCATGATTCTTTCCCTTTTTAAACTTAAAAAAAGAAAATGGCATTTTTTAACTGTGGGAAATAATAAAACCAACACAAAGAAAAACACATTTTCATAACTATATTGATATGACCTGATGAATTTTGAACTCATAAATGTCTAATTATGACATATATATATATATAAGCAAAATACAAAGCTTTTAAGATAAAGCTGTAATATTTTCATATGAAGGTGAACAAAGTCTGAAAGTGGTCTTGGAATCTAAGTCAGTAATGTTTAATTTTGAATTATACCATAGTCATTGATTTTTCAAAATAATCTATGACAAAGCTCAAATTCTAAAGATGCTCTGAAAAATTAAATGAAACTATCACTTGAACAATTTTTGCTTTCTCTATGTTATTTAAATATTCATAATGTTACCAAGTTTTTAGAGTGAAAGTTGCTATAACACTTAATATAGCAATATTGGATTTTTTTCAGCACAATATTTGAGTAATTCTAGTTTAAAGTAAATAAGTAAATCAGGATAAAAAGGGTTTTTTTTGTTTGTTTGTTTTGCTTTTTTGTCTTTTTGAGACAGGGTCTCCCTATGTAGTTCAGGCTGGCCTTGAACTCACTTTGTAGCTTAGGCTGGTCTTGAAACTCTCAAAGATTCTCCCACCTCAGGCTCCCAACTGCTGGAATTACAGGCATGCACCTCCACACCTGGCTTAGGATAAAAAGTTTTTAATAATAAAAATGTAATGCATTATTGGACATGACCAGTTTGGTTTGGTTTGATTTGGTTTGGTTTTCAGTACTGGGGACTGAATGCAGAGCCTCCCACTCTGCTGTATCTCTAGCCCTTATTAATTTTATACTGAGGCAGGGTTTGTTAAGTCTCTAAGTTGCCCAGGCTGGGCTTAAATTTGAAATCCCCCTCCTTTGGCATCCCAGAGCACTGGCTTTATAGACATATACCACCATACCCAGTTTGTCTTGTTCTATTTTTTTTTAAAGAATAAAACAAAATAAAGTAAAACAGAGCAAAGCAAATCAGAACAGAACAATGCAAGCAGCACAGGACTTCAAAACAAGACAACAAGAAATCAACAATGGCTACCATAATGTCTCTTGTTTCCTTTGAAATATTTGTTCATACCTTCACATGCAAAAAGTTCAAACTAAACAAAATAGTATAAAACCAATCAGAACACAAGAGTGAAAGGATTACAGGCCTTCAAAACCAGACAATAGGAAATCAACAATGGCTACCATATTGTCTCTTTGTGATACGAAATGAGTAAACAACTCTGTCTTACTTTACTGAGATCAGAAAGATTATATAATTGCAAACTATTGGTTCATTAATATAACTTGTAATTAAAGTGTGCTTTCTTTTAAAAAATGTATATAACTGAAGCAAAAGTCCTTGAAATTTGAAGTAGAGATGCATAAGGGTTTACTTACAACAAAAGAAAATATGTGAAGTTCTATTTAGTTGTTGAGATCATGAGTAAAGAGGCAAAGCAATGGGTCATTTTTAACAAGATACATAGAGGACCCTGGCCTGCCTTGACCCCTCTGCCAGAAAAAACTACCCTAGCACTTGAAGGTAACTTCAACCAATCATAACTCACATATTGTTGTGTTTTCATTAGGTGAAATATTGCTTTGAAGATGTCTTAGTTAATAGTCCTCTCGCTTGTTTAAAAAACTTGAAAAGTGCATTGTTAATAGAACTGGAATTAAATTCTCATATGATACATTTTAAAATGCTGAATTTAAAAAGTACCCAAGAGTGTCATAATTAAACCTATTAGATTTCATTTTCTAGATATTCACATTAAAAGAAAAATTGACCTCAAAAGATTTAACAACTAAAATGACTGGATTGTCCATTGAAAATATTTTGATCCATGAAGTAGAGTTCAGAAATTTTCAGGTATATCATATGGCAGTCTTCATTTTATATTAAAAAACACAAAGAATACATCTGAGCTAATAAAATCAAGAATGATTTATGTGTAGAAATAGAAATAAGAAAATCAGTGG
>RJWT010018120.1:0-19031 GCA_004365215.1 Cuniculus paca
AACGTGATTTTTTTTTCAGGTCATGCTATGTTGTTCAGAATAGCTTTGAATTCACTATGTAGCCCAAGCTGGCTTTTAACTCATAACAATCCTTCTGCCCGAGCCTCCTGAGTGCTAGGATTACATGTGTGAGCCACCAGGCCTGACTAGTGATTGGTTATTTTGCCCCAAAGAGCAAACTGAAAGATACTCAAATTCACTGCCTGTGGCCAGGAATGGGGCAGGGCAGGTGGTGAGCAAGTAGGATTGGACTTCAGCATCACACTTGACATCTGCTATGCAGCCACGTGACGTTAACCAGCTTGTTAAAAATAGAGACCTCTACAAGAACTAGTGTGCTTGGGCTGGGGATATAGCTCAGTGACACAGTGCCTGCCTGGCAAGCACAAGGTTCCTGAGTTCAATTCTCAGCACCAAAACAAACAAAAAACAACTAGTGTTCTGGGTGGTTCGTATACATATACTTTAAAAGCATCTAAAGGGAATACATATAAAAATCTAATACTGTCTGAACATGACATTGTTAGGTATAAAGTCTAACAAATGTGGATTTTTCAACTTTTATTTGGAATCAAACATGTGAAATGGTTTTATTTATTTATTTATTTTTATTTTTATTTTTTGCAGCACCGGGGATTGAACTCACAACCTTGCGCTTGCCAGGCAGGTGCTTAGACCACTGAGCTAGATCCTCAGCCCTGTTTTTGAGACAGGGTCTCACTATGCCATTCAGGCTGGCCTTGAGCTCACTTTGTAGCCCAGGCTGGTCTCGAACTCACAATGATCCACCTGTCTCAGCCTCCCGAGTGCTGGGATTACAAGCGTGAGCCATCACGCCCGGCGTGAAATGGTTTTAGATACATTATCAGGGGAAATTTTGAGGGAAGGAGACCTAAATCCCATGTGCTTCAGGCTTGGTTTTCTTTTGCTTTTTTATTTTCTTTGCTGAAGATGGGGCTCACACATACTAGGCAAGCTCTCTACCACTGAGCCACGCCCCTAGCCCTTTGGGCTTGGATTTTTTTTAAGTTTTTATTAGTACATGTTTGCAATACATAGTGATAGTACATAGAGTCATCACGTAACATTGTGAACACATACATAACTCATTTTGATTCTTCTTACTTCTTCCCTTCCCTTTTTTCCCTCTTCCCTCCATCTCTTTGTGGGCTTGGATTTCTTAAGCCAAGACTCCATGAAAGCTTGTAAAAGTGTATGTGTTTTTTGGTTTGGTTTTTTTGTTTTCTGCAGTGTTGGGGGATGAACCCAGGACCTTTGCATTGAGCTACATCCCCAGGCCTTTTAAAATTTTTTTATTTTTGAGACAGGGTCTCACTAAATTGCTAATTTGCCCTGGCTGGGATTGAATTTGTAATCCTCCTGCTTCAGCCTTCCAGAGTACTGTGATTATAGGCATGGGCTACCATGCCCAGCTAGGTTGAACGTTTCTGAAAAATTGGAGTCTCACCAGGCAAGGTGGCACAAGCCTGAGATTCCAGAATTTGGGAGGCTGAGGCAGGAGTCTGAAGCCAACATGGCTACACAGTGAGTTCAAGGCTGGCCTGGACTACCCAGCTAGACAGTCTAAAAAAACTCAGTCTCTGAGAACTCTGCTGGGAACCTTTGGTGAAATGTGCTGGTGCAGAGGGGCAGCGAGGCCTGTCTGTTTGGCATGTTCCACCTACCTCTGCGATGGAACTATTCAGAGTGTGAACTCCCTGTTTGGAGGCTGGGGCTGGCAATATATAGTAGTTGCCAAGCCTGGGATGTGGTAGCTTTTCTCCCAAGGACAGGAAGAGGTGTTCACAGCAGCAGAGATCTTTTGCCACCTCATTCAGTTGTTTTCATGCAGGTCAGAGCTAGTAACTTAAGAATTTGAGAAAGCTACCCCACAGGACTGCCACTTGTTGGAGGTCCTCTTGTTGGGGGTAAGAAGTCTGAGCTAGCCTGACCTGGCTGTTCTCAGGTACCTGGGTTTCCTAGATGCTGTGGAGTGGGTTCAATTGTCTCTCAGAGGCTTGTCGTGGTGTCCTGATGCAGATAAGGGGAGGGCAGGTAGAGCTGGAGATGTACCGCTCTGTTTCAGGCCAGGTAGGAGCTCGCAGGGACCCACTAGACTGGGACAGTCATAGCCCCACTTGAAGCAGACTTGAGGAAGCCACACAGGTGAAGGGCAGGGGTGCTCGTCATTTGTCCTTCTCTTGTGACAGAGGGAGGTGCCACTCTGCAGGGGGACTCTGCCTCAAGGCCCACACCAGGGTGTGCTTCTGTGCAGCTTGCACACGTGCCCGCTCGCTCTCACACAGGGATTGCTGTGCAAATGAAACTTTCATTATTTTCTGCCTCACAGCCTGATCCCAGGACCCCCAACACTCCCTGTACTACCCTCTTCCTCAGCATCTTCCAGAACACAGATGGCTCAACAGGAGAGTATGGTACACACTGCTCCACAGCTCAGCTGCTTCTAGTTAATATACTTTGAGGATTTTTCTGTATTAGCATATAGAACTCAGTCAAAGCTAGCCTGAACTTTGTAGTGAGACCCTGTCTTAAATAAAACAAAACAGAATGTTCACACACATTTAACAACGCTGACGCTCCAGGATGGTCATGTTGGCTCCCCTTTCTTGTTTCCTAGCCCTCCCCAGGAGCACTGTTCCTGACATTTTCTCTGTCTTCATCTCCTCTTCTCTTTTCCCACAGCAGCTCCATGACACTATAGTATTCTATAGTAGAGTGCTCTATAATAACAGTTCCAGAAGAGTAGGGGCTCCATTCTCATCACTCTTGTATCTCCAAGAGCAGGATAAATACCTGCTGAATTAAGGGACCGCCCTCTTACTTTCTCTGTGCTCCTTTATAATAAACTGTCCACACTCTGGTAGCCAAACTGATCTTTTAAAGATAAAAATCAAATTATGCTTCCCAAAACACTTTTAGGCTAAAAGTTAGACTCTTTACTCTTCATCAAGACTCATCAGGTCACTCGTACTTCTCCAGCCTCATTCTCTACCCTCTACAGCGCACCTCCCTCTGCTGCGGGAACTTAGGCCTTCTGTCTTTTCATCAGTCGTGTTACCGGGGCTGCATGAAGGCTGTCTCCTAGTCCTTCAGGACCAGCAATATCATATTCTCTAAAGGCCATCTGAAATGAAGATCCCAACACTGGAAGGTCGGCCCTCCGTCTCTCTACAAAACACTACATCTTTCTGCTTGCTCTTTCCCTCTTTGTCTTTAATGCCGTCTCAAAGTCCCGTGAAGCAAAGTGGGGAGGATCCCTGTGCACCTGCGTTTCCCTACCCTCCCTCGCGGCGCACCTGGGCTTCGGCGCTCCGACGCTCTTCCCAGTCGCGGCAGCTGGCCAGGTCGCGCAGCCACTGTTCGCAAGCCGGCCGCTCGCCGTGGACGTAGTAGTGGTGCAGGAAGTGCCCGGCGCTGCGGCAGAGCTTCCACTCAGCGCGGTAGGTCTCGCAGGGCCGCGGCGGCTGGGGCGAAAGGCGAAGTTTGAGCCGGCCTGGCGCCGCGCTCCACGCCCCCGGTTCCGTCCCACCTCCACCCCCAGGGAGGAACCGGTTAATCCTGGTCCGCCCGGATGCCCGTGGGATCTCAGTGCCAGCAACACTCACCCGCCAGCTGCCACTGTCTGCCATGTCAAGAATACCGCCAAACCCCGCCTCCCTACTCCAGCAGCCAATGAAAACTGAAGAAAGCGGGCTCTGTGTGACCGACGGCCAAAAAAACCAATGAGCTCCAAGATATCGTAACTAAATTCTCATTCGTTTTCTCAAGAAGCGCCAATAAACAGAACACAGGTCCGAACGGAGCAGCCAATAGTAGCCAAATGGGGTGCCACGTAGAGAGGGGCGGGGCAGGGCCGGATGGCAAGTTCCTTCCCAAGGTTCGCAGGTCTGGAGCTGGACTGGTGCGATATTGCGATGATAGCATCCATCTGCTTTGGGGCCTGACAGGAGTCCTGGGCTGCGCATTGGCCTGGTTAGCTATCTCTGAAACCCTATGGTTCAAGTCACTTCTTTCCAACTGCTTTCATTATATTTTAAAATCTCGATGACCTGGTTCACTGTTGTAAGCTCGCACTGAGGATCAACTCAAGGCAGCAAACCTGCTAGGTATACAGCTACAGTATATACTCGTCCGAGTGTCTCCTCAGGGCAGAAGTGAAGTCACAAAGTAACCGGGTTTGATTGGCGTGATGTGTATGCTGGTGACTGGTGAGTGGGGCTAGGGCGCTGTGGTAGCTCCCCCAGAAACCTAGGTTGGAAGTGGAAACCGAGTGTTCCTAGCAGAGGCAACAGAGGTAAAGGTAGCTGGTGGGCCTGCAGAAAGGCCTTTCCAATACTTACCCGATAGTTTTTCGAATAGAATCAAATCACCACGAGGGTAGTGATGGTGCTTAAAAATCAATTGCTGGACATATTCTAGGAATGACAGTGAGTTAGGCTGCCTGAAAGTGGGAAAGAAAACTGCGATTTTACTAGGGGTCTTAGTGTTGAGGTAGCTAGTTCACCCAAGTTTGGAGAAAACATTAAGTGGATTGCGGAACAGCTTTTGCAGTGTGCAGCACTAACAACCAACGTGAATGCGCCAGGTGACCACACTGTCACTAGAAGGTCCCAACTGCCACCAGAATGCCCAATAATAGGGTCCACCCCTGTCCTGACCTCTAGCAAAGGACTGAGTTTTACTGCATACACAGGTGTTCCTTAGGGAAGACAAAAACCAGGGGCCAAAGCCTACAGTAACTTTTTTTTTTTTTGGTTCCAGGGATCTAACTCATGACTTTGCGCTTGCCAGGCTGGCGCTTACACCGCTGAGCTAAATCCTCAGCCCAGTAACTTCATTATCTATAAAATAAAATTTTTTAGTCAATGTGATCCTGCAAATAGAGGTTACCTACTTGCCAACAAGGGCTTTTTTCTCTGCTAGTGAAACTAAAACTAAGTGAAGGAACTGGTCCTCACCATGCTGCTTCATTCCTTCCAAAATCACATCCATTGCCAGAGATGACTATCTGTGCCATAAAGCAGAGCCCTGAACATCATGAAACCCATTGGTGGCCCTCATGAAGGACATGTGGGCAGATCCTGGGGCTGCCAACCTGGAAAGGGAGTCCTATCTAGAGTGGGACCCTTCTGCCCACAAGAGGACAAATTCAGGTCCATGGGGAGACCTGAGCCTCATTATCCTTCTCCAGGGATCATTTGTCCCTGTATTTTCCAGAAGTCCCAGGGGAGGAGTTTGTAACTATGTGATGGAATATGGAGAACCTGCAAGTAGGCTTTCCTCTTAATTTCTGGCCAATGGTCCAACCACCAATATAAGTACCTAATCAAAAATTTAGAGGTGACATGTTAAATCATTGCCTTTATTTGTGTGTGTCTTGCAGTTAAGACTGGCCTTGGGTTCACTTTGTAGCCCAGGCTGGTCTCGAACTTGCAACGATCCTCCAGCCTCAGCCTCCCAAGTGCTGGGATTACAGGAGTGCGCCGGTATGCCCGGCAATCATTGCCTGTTTTTACTTGAAATTCTTGACTCAGAATTATTCTCAAGGAAAAAATTTATCTATTTATTCTTTTTTGGCACTGGGGATCAAACTCATGACCTCATGCTTGCCAGGTCCTGAGGCATTTATGCCACTAAGCTAAATTCCCAGCCCTTGTCTTTTTGAGACAGGGTTTTGCTATGCCATTCAGGCTGGCCTTGAGCTCACTGTGTAGCCCAGGCTGGTCTCAAACTTGCAACAATCCTCCTGTCTCAGCCTCCCGAGTGCTGGGATTATAGGTGTGCACCACCAGGCCCAGCTTCAAGGAAAAAATTTAAAATAACTGAATTAATAGGTTAGATCTCTCATTACAGAAAGTGAAGATCTGAGGCTAAAACTAATCAAAACATTGGGGTTGGGGGTGCAGCTTAGTGGTGGAAGGCATGCTTAGTATTCACAAGGTCTTGGGTTAAATCCTAGAAAATGAATGAATGAATGAATAAGACGAATCAGCAGTCTTGGAAAATTTAATAAATTAAAATTGAAAATTGCAAAGTGGGGGGTGGCAAAGCAGAGAGACATACCTTTAGCATTTATTCATTCTAACATTTACATTTGGCTTCATCGTGGAGTTGTTTTATTTTAAATAAGTTCACTAAGGAGCCAGGTATTTCCCAATGAAATCAAAATAAAAGTATAATCTCAATTGGATAGGGTTTCCTTTTGAGGAAGGGTTTTTCTGGAAACAATCAGTATGTAACGTAAAATAGAAACATCTTTTCTCAAATACTTAAAGAGCAGCCAGAGTAGTGAGATAGGCACTATTTATAAAGCACATCTCTATTTAAACTCCTTTTTCTAGGCCAGAGACAATGCCTTTGCAAATAACCTGGGAAAAGGTAAAATGAAGAAAGAGAAAGAACATTCCTAATGAGACTAATTCAGTCACCTCCACTGGTTTGTTAGAAATTAAGAAACTGCTTTGCTGGGGCAGGAGGAAAGTCATTGAACCGAAAAAATAAAGTAGAAGAAGGTGGCCATCTACAGGACATTAGAGATAGCTTTCTCTTTTCCAAAATCAAGCACACAACCATGCTCTGCTGCTCCACGTCTAGGTCAAACTGTTTAATTCTTAGGTAACACTAAGTAAACCCTTAAGTAACAGCATTCTTTTTTTTTTTTTTTGCAGCACCGGGGATTGAACTCACAACCTTGCGCTTGCCGGGCAGGCGCTTAGACCGCTGAGCTAGATCCCCAGCCCTGTTTTCGAGACAGGGTCTCACTAAGTAACAGCATTCTCTTAATGATGGTCTCATCCATGTCAGAGCCAGTAACTAAAAGCCAGTATGTTGCAATTGATTCCTTTATTTTCCAATCAGCCAACAGTCTGAGCTTAAGGTTTTCTTCCCTTTTTACGCAATGACTGTCCTTCTCCAGAGAAAGCAACGAATCTGCCTCCAGCTTCATCCTAGGTGTAAAGATAAGAAACTATTTTCAGAAATTCTTTGGAGGTTTATAATAAATGCCTTATTTTGTGGACTTGTGTATCATTCGCTCATTGTCTTTCCATATATAAGAAAGGCCTCTGAAATGCAAGTACGAGTCATCATTATGCTGACACACAAAGAAAAATCACCCACAACTTCACCCAAAAATAACACTTTCATTCACATTTCTGTACATGCTTATATAAACTGTTTTCCCATTTAATTTCGAAGCCTTAAGTCTATGAATTTCTTTCTGGCATGCTTTAGAGTCTGAAGAGTATTCTATTATGTGGGAGAGCCAGTCTTCTGCCAATGAATGTCCCTGTTACTTCTAAGTTGGCACTATTATAAACTGCTGTGGTGAGCAGCTTAATGTATTTGTACACAGCTGATTTTTTCCCCCTAGAAACAGAATTTCTAGGTGAAATGGTGCACATTACTCTCTTTAAAGGCTTTACTGATTGATGGGTTGTGGTATTTGGGATTGAACCCAGTACCTCTGCACTGAGCTACACCCCCCTAGCCCTTTTTACTTTTTAAATTTTTATTTAATTAATTTATTTGAGATGGGGTCTCTTTATGTAGTCCACCATGGCTTTGAACTCACTATGTAACTAAGGCTGGCCTCAAACTCACAGCCATCTTCTTGCTTTAGTCTCCTGAGTGCTAGGATTACAGGCATGGGCCACTGTGCCTGGCTTACTACTATTAGGAAGTGGGGCTTGGCTGAAAGACATATCTCTGCCCAAGGTTCCTCCCTTCTCTCTTTGTTTCCTAGCTGTCATGATGTAAGCAGCTTTTCAACCCCATGTCCCTCTGCTATGCCATTTCTGCCTTGGAACTTGTGGATTATGAACCAAACCTTTAACTTTTCTTCTTTTAAGTTATGTGTGTTGGGTATTTTATCCTAGGGACAAGAAAGTGACTAAGACACTGAGGCCTCAAGCCTGAGTCTACCAAAAGCCATCCTGCAACTGGTGAAGTCCTAGACAGTGGCTTACAGAGGTGCCAGAGGGTGAAGGCTGATTAGGGGACATTTGTCTGTCTAGGCATGGAAGGTCTGCAACACTTGTGTCAGTTTGAGGAATGTTAATGCCTGAAGCAGCTGTAAGTGGTGCTTGGGTATGTAGATGTAGACAGCACTGCAGTGTCTGTTCCTAACTACCTCAAATGCTAGAGGGGAAGAGTTCAGTTGTCGGGAGGACAAGTTGCCAAAGACTGGTTCTGTCTGGCAGCTCATCTGGAACAGGCTACAGCATATCTATCCTCTGCCTGTTCCAGATGGGCTGCCAGACTACTCATGGATTCCCAAGCATCCAATCCTATAAGAAAAAGAACCAGAAAAGTGGTAGGTCTGAAAAGTACTGGTGTTCTAGAAACATTCATCGCATTCAGATGACTGTGTCCCTGCTTTATGACCAAAGCTAGCACCCTGGAATGAGTTCTGAAATGGCAGAAACTTCGCTTAGCCAAATGCTATTCCATGCTCCTGTGACAGGGAGATGTCCAGCCAAAGGAGGCCTGCTGTTTGGATGTCTAATTGAAGGTCACTTCCAGAGTTTTGTGGCACTAAAGCGGGATATACAGTGGTTAGGAGTTCTGTCCCCTGGGGCCAGAGAATCCTCGCCTTTGGATCTTTACATATGCATGTGCAAGTGCAGACAAACCAAAGCACCCTTCTCACAGGGCTGTTTCAGTGATTAGAGTTGTTATGCATATAACACTTAGCATGGTGCCTGCCAACAATCTTCACACCACACCCTGATTACTGCTTGGGACCAAGCATCTGCTGGGGTTGGGGACAAAGACCTCAAAGTGTTCATGCCTACAAGATGCTCAGCCCTAACCTTTTCTTATTCCATGACCATCCTGCGTGGCTACCAGGAGATTGCTAGAAGAAAGCAAAGAGAAAATAAATCCCACATAGGGCACCCAGCTCTTTGGTGACAGAGCCTGAAGTGGCTCCTGATCCCAAGATGCCTGACCTTACCCTGCAGAGGCCTACACAGGCTCTACACAAGCAGCGGGCCATTAAGGAGAGGAGGGTTCCAGGAATGAGGAAAATATGACAAAAGCCTCCTATTCAGAATAGTAACAACCTCAGTCACCAAGAGAACTCACCTCTTCAACTTTTTTGATGAGTGGACGTGAATTTCTGATGAAAGTGATCTTACCAAGTTTAAATTCGTAATTAGGAATTCCTCTGTGAAGAAGACACAGAGAAATGTTAGTTTTTCAGGAAGAAAGGGCTACATGTCACTCCTCGCAATCAGGCGAGACCAAACATAAAAAGACAAGTGTCCTCTTGGTGAACCTCTCTGGGAAATATTGCTGCATCCCAACTAGGTCTTTGTCCAGCCCTTGGCAGTGCTTCCTGGCGTTCTTCTAGCAGAGAACCAGCACAAAAGTGATCCTAGTTTAGCATAAATACTGGGTGCAATAGATGGGCTTGACTCTGGATCTGGCCTGTGGTAAGGAGTCATCTCAAACCTCACAAATCCTTCTGCAATGGTTATATTCACTTAACTCTTAGAGACCAGGTAAAAGAACCTATCTGTAGTATTCTCCTTCTGCTCACACATAGTATATAGCTGACCCATCTTATTTGCCCCCACTGTGACAGCCACTAAAGGAAGGGTCTATTGAGTCACTGGACTAAATTAAGTCAGGCCCCTCCATACCTGGAAATCAGATGGGGATCTGAGTCCACTTGGTAGCCTGCTGGCCTAGGTTTTGTCTCCTCGGGGCTAGCTCGGACTCTCCTTAGACAATAATAAAACACCTGGCAGAGGCACAGCCAGGACAGACCTACCTTTTAATGTCTCCAGGCTTGATTGGCGATGGACTGGGCTCAACCCCTTTCTTCTTTCCATCCAGTCTATTCCCAGAACCTGAGAAGGCCTAAACAGGGAAGTAGGAGTATACAGCGAGCCCTGAGATGGAGCACAGCTATGTCCTTTCCTCAGAGACTACTGCAGGGATATGAGCTGAGGGTGCTGCCAAGACACCATCAGGACTAAAGCCCTTGCTCCCCTACTGCTGGAATCTTGGCAGATGATTTGTCTCCACCTAGCTTGCAGGGGACTGCTGGAACCTGCAATAGCCATCTTACCAGGGCAGCCAGGGGCCAGTGATGAATTGAAAGGTCAAGCCCTGGCCTTTGCAGGGGCTGCCCAGTTCAAGCCCTGTAGGTAGACTAAGGTCTCTGCCCCTAGATTCAGCTTCATGAATAACCAGTCATAATCCCTCCACTGCTTCCTAGTACCCCAACGCCCACACATGAACCATCTCCACCTGCTTCCCAGGTAGCCTAGCTGGGTCCTAATGGTCATATTTATAGCTTATTTTCAGTCTGGGCAAAGAAAAATAGGACATGCTTTTAGAGAGAGATAAAAGCAAATACGGTAAATACAGTGAAACTAAAACAGTGGTGGTAAACCTATGGCACGTGTGTCACATTGGGCATGTAAAATCAGGTCACCCCAGCAGCTGGGCTTCGGGTAACAGTGCATATAGGAGTGCAAACTCACAAGTAGCACTAGGTGATGATATGCCAAGATGCAACTCATTAGCTGCGACTTATCCAAGCTTTCACATGGCTGGTCAGTGTGCTGCCAAGGACAGATACATTTGCTTGGACTGGCTATGAGTTCTAATACATTTGTTCTCATTAACACATGATTTTAGTGTTAAGTTTTATGAAACACTGAAATTTAATATCTAAGATTTAGCAGAGATGCTTTGAGATTCTTTTAACGTTGTACTGTCCCCCAGCATATGTGAATTTGCAGCATCATATTTAATTGTTAATGAAGAATTTATGAAAACAAAAGTGAGGATATATTTTTGCTTGAACTGACTGTGATTTTAGCAGAAGCCCCTACGAGGTAGGAAAAGGACTCAGATGCCTTTTTCAGAACAGGCCAAATGCCTCTGGTCAGTGGAACATTACCCTTATGCTGGTGGTCAGGAAATTCAAGAGAAACTCCAGCTGAGAATCACTGCCATAGACTGCTGATTAAGGAATATCTAATTCTTTAGTTAATTAATAGTGTTAGCTATTTTTGGTATAGGGATGAATTTGTATTGGTACTTTTTAAAAATTTTGTGTCTTCATAGACTCCAAATTTTGAACACCAAAAAATGACTACAG
This sequence comes from Cuniculus paca, assembly GCA_004365215.1. NCBI lineage: Eukaryota > Metazoa > Chordata > Mammalia > Rodentia > Cuniculidae > Cuniculus > Cuniculus paca. The sequence continues at coordinate 11,141 of RJWT010018120.1, forward strand.
CTAAAAAAGCAGAACTGAAAACAGATAGTGGAAAATCATTCCAAGAGGCCTGGATGGTGGAAAGGATGTTTTGTGATATCAAAACATTTGAGAGAAAACTGCAGGTTTTTGAAAGAGACATTGAAAGTGGGCAGCTGAAACATTTACCAAATCTAAAAATACATTTTTGAAATTCTACAATATCTTCAGAATATCTACAAGCCATCAAGAAGTCTACAAGAATTCTCTGCCATTGTAGCAGCTGCAAAGGAAAACTTTAGTAACAGATTTTTACAATTCCATAAGATGGAGACAACCTTGTGGTTTTACTTCTCTAGATTAAGTCACATTTGAAGAACTTGATCTTTCTTGCTTATACTGGTTAAATTTTGGAAATCTAGAAATGGAGCTGTTGGAATTTCAAGAAAATTCTATCTGGAAAATAAATTCCATGACTTGCATGCCACCTTTGAGAAGACAGAGAAGATAGTGTGTGAAAGGATGACAAAGGACAATACAGTAATTCTGAAAGTGAAATCGTTAAGTGTGGAATTCTCTGCCAAATAATTTAAAGTCAATGAGAGCATTTAGAATTGCTTATCTTACTTTATTTGGATCATCTTATACTTGTGAGCAACTGTTTTCCGCTCTGAATTAATGTGTACAACAGCAAAGATCATATTAATTGTGCAAAAGCATGCCAAATACAAACTCTTACCTTTCAATAAAAAGCTGTTTGTATCATTGAAAGCTCTGTTATTATGTTTTTCTTTTAAGACCAAAGATGTTAATGTGTGCGTTATGGTTTGTAACTAGGTGGCCCCCCCAAGCCTCATGTAGTCATGGAAGCCGCTGAATCTAGCATTTGTGATTGATTCGTTGTCTAGTGCTGGGATTGGCGATGTGAGTTCTGCACCCACCCAGGGGTAGAGCCGACATACAATGTAAGGTCGAGGTGTGTTTTTCCCTTTTTTGTGCGGTTTGCTCTTGCTGCTTGTAGCCGCCATGAATGGCTGCCCCTCAGCCATGCCACCCTGGCTTGGAACCAGCTAAGTATGGACTGAAACCCTCAAAACTATAAGAAATAAACCTCTCCTTCCTTCACTTTGGGCGTCAGGTATTTTGTCTCAACAACGAGAAAAAAGTAAGACAGTATGCGTTGTTTTTTCTAAATTAAAACCTCGGAATTCAGTTTTAATTGCAGTGTTGGCACTTCGTGATAAATAAGTGGGCTTTGGGTTGCAGTTTGGACACTTGGTCTTTAAAAGGTTCACCATCACTGACCTAAAAGAAGGGTATGCATGTCTGTCATACTAGTTTAAATTTTTGGTAGGGTAGAAATTTTTAAAAAGAACATGAAAAAGTTGGGGCTGCTTTATAGGGTTGCTAGGATTACAGAAGAAAATGGATGCATAAAAGGATTTGATAATTAAGCAAATGCCTAATTAATATGTGCATGGATACCTAGAGCCCAACCCTGCTGATGTCCAAAAAGCATCACAGAGATAGCTTGCAGTGAATGTCCTGGTTCAAGGGAGCACAGAGTAAGATATACAGCCTGATACTCACACGGAAGCCCAGCTCTCCAGCATAGCCACTGTGGTCAGCTTCACTTTCCTGACGGGAAGACAGAAAACAGGAAGTGAGCTTCTCAGCAGGAACACCTAGCTTTCCCCTGCTTCAGTGTCTAGTTTCTATTGCTGTCCAGCCCCCCAATTAGGATATACTGTCCCCCTAAAGGGTATGGGGAAGAGAAGCTGGAAATGTACAGGAGCCAGCCCCAGCCAAGGCCAAGCAAAAAGAAGCACTGGAACAAAAAAAAAAAAAAAGAGGAAAAGTCTGATATAGGCTAGGAATGGCCTCCAGAGAAACCACTTACTGTCGACTCCTCATGCTGGACTTGTCTTTCAGGTTCTTTGTAGCCCAGAGGAGCATCAAAGTCCACCTGCATTTCTCAGATGAAAGATAAAATTTTAAGACCTAGTCACACTTAGCTCTTTGGCTGTTTTGAGACAACTACAGATTCATATATAGGTCTAAGAAATGACACAGAGATATGCGTGATACACTTTTGCCAATGACAACACTTTACAAGTTACTGTGGGACAACAACATTGGCAAATATTGCTCTTACATATAGTGCTCCCAGCTTATGTACGCACGTGTGGTGGGGTATGTTTGCATGTATATGTGCATGATTTGTTCTACTGAAATTTTTATATTTTTTGCGGCACCAGAGATTGAACTCATGACCTTGTGCTTGCCAGGTAGGCGCTTAGGCCACTGAGCTAGATCCCCAGCCCTGGTCTTTTTGAGACAGGGTCTCACTATGCTGTTCAGGCTGGCCTTGAGCTCACTTTGTAGCCCAGGCTGGTCTCAAACTTACAACGATCCTCCTGTCTCAGCCTCCCGAGTGCTGGGATTACAGGCATGAGCCACCATGTCCGGCTGTTCTATTTAATTTTATCACCATGCAAGACTCCACCACTGCAGTGAAGATATTGAACAGTTCCACTACCACAAGGATTCTGTGTCCCTGGCAACCACGAATCTTTCAAATCTCAAGTCCTGCTACCTTAAGAATGTCACATAAAGGAAAGCAGCCCCATACGCAGCCTTTTGGGACTGGCCTGTTTGCTTGCATTAGAATGTTATATGCATTAGCAATTTGTCTTAGGAGGTTTCTTTCACTTTTTTTTGTTTTTGCTTTTTGAAACAGGGTCTTGTTTGGTAGTGCAGACTAGCCTTGAACTCACTATGAGGTCCCGGCTGGCCTCAAACTTTCAGTAATCCTCTGCTTCAGCCTACCAAATGCTGCAATCACAGGCACGTGCTACCACACCTGGTTCTCCTTAGCTCTTAAGAATATTCATTTTTTTTGGCAGGTCTGAGAAGACTAAATTCAGCCACCTATGCACTGGTAGCAAAAGTCTCCCTTTGAACCCTTGAACCTTGGTATGGTCTATTGATGTTCTGACAGCATCTTTCTCCCAAAGTAACACCAGGCACAGAGGGACAATTTCCTGGGGCCCTGGGCTGAGTCCAATAAAACTACAAAAAGTTACTCACATTCATGTCACACTCAATGATGGACACAGCCTTGTCAGGTTTGGTTTCCATCACCCGTAATTCATAGATCTGCAGGAAAAACACATAAATGAGTTGGATGGTTTCGAGGCAGCACTGGGTGCTGGCAACATTCGCTTACTAGGACTTTCTACCTGGCATCTGGGGACAAAACCTTCACATCCATGACACCAGTCCCCAGTTTCACCTCTTCCTTCAACAATGCTGCTCAGGGGTAGGCTGCCTTTATGTTCATTGCTGTGGGGATGTCGTTCTTCATATATGGTTCCAATTAGGCCAGTAGTGGTTCTATATGGCAGTTATGTATTATAATGTAAAAGACACTACCTTTTACTCACAAAGTTTGCTTCTAAGAATTTCTTTTCTTTTTTTTTTTTTTTTTTTTTTTTTTTGTGGCACCAGGGATCGAACTCACAACCTCGCACTTGCCAGACAGATGCTTAGGCCACTGAGCTAAATCCCCAGCCCTAAGAATTTCTTCTAAAGTAATTAGCTAAGTATCCCAAGGGGGAGAAGTCTAAGAATGCTCAGTGCGTCATTGCTAATAATAATGTATATCCAAAATTCCTACCAATAGATAAACATTGAGAACAATAACATGGTCAGGCACGGTAGTGGACACCTATAGTCCCGCCACTTGGGACACTGAGGCACCAGGATCACCACAAGTTAGAGGCCAGCCTGTACTACACAGTGAGTTCAAGGCTAGCCTGAGATATACATTGAGACCCTGCCTCAAAGAAAACAAAAAAGACAAAAACAAAAACAAATAAACCAATAATGTAGAGGTGGTCTCTTATGGTTAATACATTGTGTCAACTTGAGAAGTTTATAAGTTTAACTGAGAGACTTAGCAGGGAGCCAAGGTTCTTACTTTGTAAATATCCTCATCCTGTGCAAAGGAAAGCAAGGATATTTTGTGAGTGTTGCACCCACCCTGAAGGTGTGAGGGGTGGCCTGTGTACAATTTGAGGGTAGAGAAGAGGCTTGCATTTTTGCTCTTTTGCTCTGGCTGCTGCCTTGAAGTGCTGTCCCTGTGCCATGCCACCCTGCCTTGGACCCAGCTGATTATGGACAGAAATCTCCAGAAACTGTAAGCTAAATAAACCTTTTCTTCCTTAATTTTGGATGTCAGGTGTTTTGTCTCAGCAACAAAGAAAAGTAACCAACACACGGTCTATAATTAATTGTAAAGGCTTAAAATATTCAGTTATGCTAGAGACAAAAAAATATATTTTTGTACATTTTCATGGAAAAAAAAAGTATGATTTGAAACCCACAAATCTGGAAAGTGCAGGTTATCAGTATCAGGTGCCTCAAATATAAGGAAACTGCCAGAGAAGAAGCTAGATCCCTACATTGACATCAAATGAGTAAGTGGCCTCTACACCCTGCAAGGGAGGACCTGGCTGGCTCAGGCTGTGAGGGCTCCTGGGAGAGGAACCAAGGAAGAAGCACTGGTCTCAGGGAAAACCAGGTTGGGGTCATTCTTGAACACTGAAGGCTGGCACTGGCAGTAGCTCCATGAGGTCAACTGTTAATTGTCACAGTAGATGAGAGTCACCCACACTGCTGTGCCCCACTCCTATAGTAGTCAGCTTACTGGCAGAATTTCCAATTATCACATCCTCCTTTAGCTATGTTTCCACGGATAATGGGAAAATACACACCTTCTTGAATTTTGTGGGAACTCATCCGGCATTTCATTTTATAGGTAAATTGTCTAGAATCAGACATCTAAGAAACACAGAATCATGAATAAACATAAGAGGTACTTAAGACCCCAAAGACCTATGTCAGGAAGGGCCAAACCCAGAGGAACTGCTAAGGGAAAACTGCAGTTAAATAAAATGTGGGCTCCCATGAGAAGAAGAGATAACCCCAGGAGATACTGTCCCCAGGTACAGCCAGGCCCTGCTTCCAAGGTGCCCAACAGTACTCAACCCCTTGTAAAGGCCAGTTCCTTGAAGGTCTGTCTGCTTCCAAGGGAGGTCATCAGAAAGACAACAACTCGACTGGTCTGTTTCTGGGTCCTGATAGAATAGCAAAGGGCTATGTAAAGTGAAGACCTTTTTAACAGAAGCAGAATTGTCAGTGTTGCCACTGAACACAGAGATATAATTTATAAATACAACAACATTAAGCTTACTCATCTATAAATGCAACTGATCCTTGAAATAGTTATTGAGTGAATTAGGGCTCTAAATATGAATCTATGCAAAAAAGTTTTGGGTTTTTTGGTTTTGTTTTTGAGACAGGGTCTCGCTGTGTAGTTCAGGCAGGCCTCAAATTCACAGAGATCCTCCTCCTCAACCTCCTGAGTGCTGGGATTACAAGCATGTGCCACCCACCACACCCAGCCAGAAAATTTTAAAGCACAAACAACAGCCAGTAATTACATGATGGAATCCAGTAACACCCTGCTTAAAAAGAAGCCCTGTTCAAACAGCAGAATGGACCGTGCAAGTGGCTCTAAGGTAAAAGCTGTAACAAGGGTGGTTTACATACCTTCTCATTGTAGTTGATGGCAATCACATCCCCAGTGGTCAGACAGGCAAAGTTTCTTAGTGCATTTTCTAATCTGTGGACACACTGTCAAGGCAACATGGCAAGACACACACCTTTTCCACATAATGAGTGTCTGTGAGAGGTTGGAATGGTTACTGTCAGGTAGACAATGAGTATGTATCATACTGGTACTAAAGCACACAGGTTTGGCCTGTGGGTGAAGTTCAGTAGTATAGTGCTTGCCTAGAGCACTGCAACAAATCTGAGTTTGATCCCCAGCACTGCAAAAATAATAAAACGTGCAGCTTTAATACAGTGGAACAGTATTTTTCAGTGATGTTGCAAGGGAGTGCTGTTTCACTTAAACATGGAGAAGCTGAGCCTAAACTGAGCCTTAAAATCCTCTGAGGAAAGAGATGGTTTCTTGCATCACTTTTGCATGCCCAGGTACATCTCTGGTATAAGGTTGCTACCTTCTGTGTTGCTGCCTCCCAACGGACAAAAGTGATACCTTTTCTCTCTGTAGTAACAAGTTTATCATGCTGACAGAAACAGCTTCTGAAAACACTCCTGCAAGTCTAATTTGCAACATGTGTTAAAATACGAAGATCAGAAGGGGCTATGGCCACAGTGACAGGGGCCCCTTCTGGTCAATGACAGTCAAACAGCTTTAGGTCAGAGTTCTAAATGAAAAGTTAAGAAGCTCTTCCCACAGGACGTTCCTCCACCTGCAGGACAGGAAGCCTCTACTAATAACTATTCCACGGGCAGAGTGCTCAGCATGAACTCAGGTCCAGCACTCAGCCAGCAGGGGCCTCAATATGGCCACTGTGTCTAGGACATGGTCAGCAAAGGACTTAATATGGTTTGTTCACATACAGGACATGATGACCTGCAGCTTACGGCTGATAATGGGTCTGGAGACAGCAGATGGAAAGGGCCAGCAGGCCTGGATACAGTGAGGAAGTGGAGAGGGAGGCAACTTTTTACCTTTTCTTAATTTTACATGTTTTTCGGTGTATTTTTTAAAGTGTGCATCTTAAAAAATAAATAGGGCTGGGATGCAGTGAGACAGCATTTGGTTTGCATGCACAATACCCTGAGTTCAAGTCTCATAACAATGCTTGCTATGCTATGCAGCCCAGACAAGCTTCGAATCTATAATTCTCCTACCCAGTGTATGCCACCATGTCCAGCTTGTATTACGATCTTAATAAGCCAATTGAGCCATCGAACTAGTTGTGCAGTCCACACACTGCATAACCCTCAGCTACACTGACGACTTCCTTACATATAAACACATATACCTGGCTTAAGTGCAAGGTGAACATTAAAAAAAAAAATCACTAGAACCTAAAACCTTTGCTTTCTGCTTATGGAGACAGAAAATGGTTTGGAGTGAATGAGCCTAAGCCTGGGCATACAGTGGGGTTGACTGGCTAGCTCATGGCTGAGCTAAGGGACCAGGGGTCCATAGAGGGAATGGGGATGAGGGGAGATAAGCCATCACTCCTTCTACTGCATGCACTGTACATCTTGTGCTTTGTGCTAGGTGGAAAAGTCCAGCTGAAAAAAACGATTCCACTTTGGCTTCTACAAAGTGACCACAGAAGCCCCACTGAACTTGACCAAGACTGAGTAAGGAGGATGCTTTGGTTAAATACTATTTTTTTTTTTTGCAGCACCAAGGATCGAACTCACAACCTCACACTTGCCAGGCAGGCACTTAGGCCGCTGAGCTAAATCCCCAGCCCTTGTCTTTTTGAGACAGGGTCTCACTATGCCATTCAGGCTGGCCTTGAGCTCACTTTGTAGCCCAGGCTGGTCTTGAACTCACAATGATCCTCCTGTCTCAGCCTCCCAAGGGCTGGGATTACAGGCGTGAGCCACTATGCCCGGCTTTTTTTTTTTGAGACAGGGTCTTACCATGTAGTTTAGGCTATCCTTTTATTTTTTGATCTTTTTGAGACAGGGTGTCACTATGCAGTTCAGACTGGCCTTGAGTTCACTTTGTAACCCAGGCTGGTCTTGAACTCACCATGATCTTCCTGCCTCAGCCTCTTGAGTACTGGGATTACAGGTGTGAGCCACCATACCCACTTAGGCTGTTCTTGAATGCTATGTAGCCCAGGCTGGCCTTGAACTCAGTGATCCTCCCACCTTAGCCTCCTGGGAGATGTCCGGGGATTACAGGCATGTGTCACCCTGCCCAGCTATATGCTATTATTCTTTTTTTTTTTTTTTTTTTGCGGCACCAGGGACTGAACTCATGACCTCATGCTTGCCAGGCAGGCGCTTAGGCCACTGAGCTAGATCC